>JAQFYV010000145.1:0-14070 GCA_034695065.1 Choneiulus palmatus | reverse complement strand
CTACCAGTACTGATCATGTCATAGAAATATTACCATCAAAAATATAATTATACATGTCAGGGATCATAGATGTGTTATATTTTCATATTTTTATAATTTGTCATATATTTTAACTATTATTCACAAATGTTTATAAATTGTCTATAAATGAATAAGGCTTTAAATTATCTGAAATTCAAAGTAGAGGTCAATTTCACCTTTAATTTTTTTTAAAAAATTTAAAGTGGAGTTACACACTAAAAAAGTTATTTTTAAGTTATAGAGGATATCAAAATTTTTACTTATCCAAGTTTTGGCAACTGTTCAGTCTTTTTTTAAAAAAAATACAAACAAAACGTTTAATGTGACACCTTGTAGGCTATTTGAGACGTTCATCGATGTCTAAATTGTTTACCAAAAATAAATTTTTTTAACCTACAGGGTGTCACATTAAACGTTTTTATCTTTATTTCTTATTAACTACATATTTCTTATTTAACTAATTATTAGCTGTTTATTTCTTATTTAAGAACTAGACTGAACATAGTTGCTTAAACTTGGGTAAGTACTTTTTTTCATATCCTCTATCATTTAAAAAATATTTTTTTTCAATAGGGAATCAGTCAAGATTTTTGCATGTTTGAATCAGGACAGGTTCCATACAGGTTTATGATAGTATGGTTCAAAAAAATGTGTGTAATTTTGTGGGATAAAAACATCAAACTCACTAAATCCGTAGAACAGGCCAAAAATTGTCCCTTCCACTTAATATTTCGAACGAATCCCTCCCCTTCGAAAAGTGTGGTCGTTTTCATTCGGGACATTATTAACTTTTCATGTAAAATGAGCTGGAAATGATAGAAAAAAGTTACAATTGACCAATGACAGAGCGATTTGAGCTTGATATTAACAGTTGGGTCCACTGGTTACTTTTTCGTCGCCAGTAATGAATCTACGGCGGCTTCCGGGTTTGTAGTAATCGGGATCAATGGCGATGACTTTGATTGGTCGGTAAAATGTGCTGTTAACATTATTATCTGTGGTGTACAGACCATTTATAAGAACCTACACACCAAGAAAGAAATTTTAATTTTGGTGTTTCGTCAGAAATAATTTTAATTATTGCAATAGGGTGGTCCTACCCTCCCATCATCCGAACAACTGGCAATATAATCCCCATTATCGTCAATACTTATTTGATTCACCGTTGTGGTGTGCTAATGGGTAAAAAAATTAGTTTAAAATTTCAACTTTCTGGACCCCAACAGGACTAAAATCTGCAGATTCTGACAAATCCTGGTACGTACCGACATTAATTTTGCACACTGGATATAATTGCCCAGGTGATCGATTATACTTATTGTTCCCCAGTGACTACCAAGAGCCAGAAACTAGACGAAGAATTATACACCATTTTATAAGAGCCAGGTGTTGTGACCGAATTAATAAAGTGAGGTACCTTCGAATTTACAGCAATACAGCTTGCGGCATGCTTATTCAGATTTAATTTGACGTCATTGCCGAGCCGCCTGTATTTCAGCTGTGGTTCCACCTCCTAAATTCAATTAAGTGTCAATAACATAATGGCTAAATGCAAACATTTATTTGGATATTTTTTTTCCTAAAAATTTGGAAAATCGTACCAAATCATCATCATCTAAGCACTCTGGTTCTTGTTGCTTCTGTAAGAATTATATCATTTCAGATTGAACACATTTCTTATTACACCTTCACAAAAATTTCCTAATTTATGCAGTTATTATTTGAATAACTTCATACAATATCAATATATTTTTACAAATCCTTATTAAGTATTTGGATGTACGTTAAGTTAAGTGAGCAGCTCACGTTGCTCAGTGAGCTGAAGACGATCAGCCTGTTAAGCTAAGTGAGCACTTGAGCGGAAAAAATAGGTGATCCCACACGTGAGCGCAAAATGGCAGCCTAAAAATTGCCAACATTCTAGTAGGGCGCTCCGGCATATGGCGGTGCTACTGAGCGGTTTATTATTAGTTGTCAAACTAAGAAAGCGGAAAAAGTGAGCGGTTTTCTGAGCTGCTCCCTTAACTTAACGCACCCATTTTCACTGCACTGGTCAGGTATGAATATCTAACCGCTGTTTCAACCTTTGAACCAGCAAAACAAGAAAAAAATTGCCTTTTGTACCTACTTAATTGGTTCTTAGATGCGGAAAATCCACAATTTATGAAAGAAAATTTTAAGCAAATCAATGGAAAATATGGGGATAAAATTAATTTAATTAAGAATTTTTAAATAAGCTTAATGAAATATCAATACAATTAGAATTTTTAAATAAATTTAATTAAATATTAATTCAATTAATGTTCTTTTATATATGTGAAATATTGTAATATTCTACCCCATGGTATATGATATGTATTCACCTGTGAAAAGGGATGAGCCCAGAAATACACTCACTTTACCTTGGTCATGCTTTACGCCCCTCGCTTCGCTCGGGGCTACGGTCACATGTCCGCGGAGTGTATATCTGGACCCATCCCTGTGCACAGGTGAATATCTTTACGTAACCCAGTAGTGGACTCTTAATTTGTACCCATTGTATTTATAAATATGCGAGTTTGCATTAGAGCAAATAAAAACAAAACATGTCATAAAGACTGTAATGGTCAAATCAGGCACCCAGGTTTTGCATCCCATGTGGTATGCCATACCAGCTTATCTTGGATACAGTAAAGCCAAATGACAATTCATTTCTTTTTAATTTGTCAAATAATATTGCCGTCCTTTTTATAAGCTGTGACTCGATGTTAAATTATTTTCTAATGTCAAATTCTAACGATGTTCCCTGTGCACAACTTTTTTCAGGTTTGATCTTTTTAAAGTAATTATATAACTATAAACTCTATCCGACCCTACCCTGCTCGAAACATAAAGCCCTCTACACTGTAAATTTAAACATCTTTTAAAAAGGCACAAGACGTGTCTTTAAAGATGAATCATTCTAGGAGCCACTATAAGTGACTCACAAAAAAAGACAGGTTTTTATATCTTCTTTCCAGAGTTAAAAGACACTTATTCTGTCTTAAATACCTAAAAATAAAGACACGTTTGGGATCTTATGTTTGCATTAGTAAAAATTTTTATTTGAAATGTAAAAGCAGTGTTATGTATTAAGCAAATTGGTTGAATTACAGAGCTTACTTTGCTGATGAAAGTTCGAGCTATATTGTTTAAAATGAAATTGGTATGATATTTTCAAAATAACGCAATTGGCTTGTTTTTGCATAGGCCTGTTGATTCAAAACATACAAAAAATTAAATTGAGAATTACGGTCAATATTGAAAGATTGAAAATATTTAGTCCAGTGAGTTATCCTAAATTGAAAATTACTTTAGAAAGAATCACAAATGCAAATAATAGCTTGTGCAGCATGTGACATGCACTGAGAAATATTGTTTTTAATTTTTCTAGTGCAGTTGTCAAACTGCCTCTAATTCTCACTTTTGCTCCATATAGAATTGTGCCGATAACCAGAAAATATTATCAATAGGTACTGTTAATATTGGGCAATCACAAAGGAATTATTTTTCTTTATAAGTCTGAAATGACTTCAAAAAAGTGGCAAGTTTTCCATTGGATAGGTCATCTTTTAAAAGAGGAATTCCAAGCATCTCCTGTTGCAAAAAACGAAAAACATGTGCACATCTATCTGAATACTGCAAATTGAAAACATAATATGTTGCCATTAACAGGTCAATAACAGCAAACGGAACTTTTTCTTTGCATTGCATTAATACACTCCCTTCACATAGAAGAAATCCTTCCGCTAGTGATTCATCTTCTTCAAAATATACGTGCAAAATTGGAGCTTCATTTGGCAAGCAACTTTCGATTATTTCATCACCAACCTACATTAGAAAAAAGAAATTTTACTTCAATTAAACTTTTATTTCTCCATTATAAATTATACCAAATATAATTTCTTTTAATAAAAAAACATGTAGATTATCTGTGAAATGCAGGGGCCTATTGGAGTGATCTGGGTATTTACATTTTTAGGGTGGAGTGCAATTTAACACTCATTTTCAAAAAAAACCTGTACAGGCAGTCGTGTAGGTCTTTATAGTAAATTATTTTCAAGATCAATATTTTGATTAATTTTATATTAATCTAATTCTATTAAAATTTGAATTTCAATTGCCCTATTGACTTTTCATTATTACTACTTTAAAAATAACTTGCTAAACATAAGGCTGCTGCGGCATTACATCGGCCATGAGCTGATGTATTTGGCTTTTGCAAGTATTAAAAATTATGCAAAGTTATATATTTCTGTTATAGTAACTTACCTCTTTCAAATGAATTGGAGATGTGGATGTCTTCTTCCCTGTAGCATATCCAAGCCACAATAGAGCCAAGAAATGTGCTTTTGTTGATGTAAGAGGAATTTTGCTTACAGTGGACAGCGTTGCAATCATTTTGTCGTACAACCCTTTTCGTACATCACTATCCTTGTTGAGAATTTTTGTAAGTTCATACCGTACCTACATTTTTTTTTTAGTAATTTAACATAATTAAAAATCTTCAATTTTTTCACTGTTTTGCCATTTTTTGGAAGCTATGGGTTTAACTGCATAGCATACATTGGCTGAGCATGCACTAACATATGTTCATATGTTTTAAGTGTAGATAAACATCGTCAATGCAACATTCCAATTGCATAATAAGTGAACATAGCCATTACAGAAATGGTCTACTAGTGTAAGCACCAAAATTGTATTAAAATTAATTCTCACCCAATACTCTTCTCCCAACGGAGGGTAGTCCTTGATCAATTCTCTGCAGCTTTTGTAAGTCTGCACGCATTTTCGCCTCTCCACAAAAGACTGGTCAAGCAGATGGGCTACATGAGTTTGGTTACTATCATTCTTATTCTTAGAATTGAAAACACTCTTCAATTCTTCAATGATTTCTGAAGATATGTTGCTAGTTTGCAAACATGCATTGTCCCTTGTTGCAATTTTGTGTTGTTTAGAAGCACTTGTTGTCTCTGTAGCACTTTGGCTTTTGGATCTGTACCGCGAATTCCGAATTACCTTTGTTAGCTGGTTTTTGAAAGAAACCTGCAAAATAAATTATTTTATGATTAAGTTTAAATAAATTTGTCATTACACTTTAAGATATTAATCCCATCAATTTTACATAATGGGACTAGGTCAATTTATAGGAATTATGATTCTTACCATTGTTCCATTAGCATCCTTGACTACAGGGTACGCCTGTCCAACCAGGGCAGAAAATGCATCGTAGTCACTTTTTTTTGGGAATTCAGCTTGTCCAGTTAGGCTACCTGCACATTCCCGTATGAATTTGCTATAGACAGAGAATAGCTGCCCACTATTAATCTTCTTCTGTACGTCATTTGAAAATACAGGAAGTTCATATGACCTTTTCATTCCTTTACCTCTACCCTAAAATTATAAATAAATAGCACTTACAGGCTTCACTTTATAAGAAAAACAGGTGTCCTGATGGAGTTGAGGTAGACGAATATATACGAGCTCATGTTATGGAATTGGGGGGGTGGTATTTAACTCAATGGCCCAAAGAAACTATGGCTGTATTTGGCCAGTACATAGTCATCTACACTTGAAGGCATAAGTCTGATCAAAGCCCTGACAGAAAGAAAAGAGGAGAGGAAGGAGGGACGGTGGCAGCCGATTTGTGTGGATACTATCCCTGCATTCGCCTGAAAACACCATCATGGAATTAGGCATGTTGTATGTGATCAGCAACAATTACAACATTTCTTTAATTATGATAACTAATTAGCTCAGTACAATATGTTATTTTTAGCCACTACATGCCTAATTGTCACAGTTTAACCACATGACTAAATATACCTTAAGGGGGTTTCCATCACTTGTTAACATGGCATTAAGTCAACTTGTTTACATGCTAATAAAGTACTTAAGCTGATATTTGCCTGTAATCATATGTAAGGAATTATTTTGTTTTGAAAAAAACAAATGGCAAATATTTGTTTTTTTCTGTTATTTATATTACTTCAATTTAATTTAATACAATTACTTACCCTACAGTCAGCAACTGAATGCCATGTGGTAGGGGGGTAATCTCACTCTCAGTATAACTTTCCTATTTAATACGAGATTTAAATGTGAGATACGAGTGCGGTTGTGGGCGACTTTTATTGGAACTGAATCGGCATTCACCTAGAGGTACTTTGGAAAACCACGAAAACCAAAGTCAAATGCAGCCGACCTGGGAATTGAACCCAGGTCTCTCGAATGGCAGTCGGGTGTCTGCAATATTGTAGAAAGAATGCACGTGCGTGACTCGAACTCAATTAATGGGTGAAAAATGACATGTGCTGCTCATGCATTTCAGAAAATTCCATTAAGTTAATTTCAATTATTATATTAACTTTTATAATTTTCGTCATATAAATAGTTATCTACAAGGGCACCCATGCGTCTGTATGAATATATATAAATTTAGCCAGTGAAGAATGTGTGCTTAATTCATCCAATTATTGAAATTAAAATTACAAACCTTAGTATCAATTATGCCTGGGTCTTGTACAAATTCCGATAGAATTTCGCTGCTGCAATTCCCGTACAAATGAGGTTCCAACTCAAAACTGGTGCTGCATGCTGTTGATCTCATTTCCAATGCATTTAAAATATTTGGCACCTCCTGTTGTGATGTAGAATTGTGGCAGTCTGTTATATTCCTAGCACAATTTGTTTCCACTAATTGGCATTGTATCTTTTCTCCATTTTCAATGCAGTCAAAATTTTCAATATCTACATATTCCTTAAAAACTGAGTTGTATTTTTGAAAAATTATTGAGGTGTTTTTTAATTTCATTGTAAGATCAACATCTTTGTTAATCAGATTTTGAAAAGCTGCTTTTAATGATTCAAGATGAGGCTTATCATCCATTGCAGAAAATTCCAATATTTTTCTTCTTTCTCCGATTTCCACTAATACAGTTCTTTTGTCCATATTTTTTAAATTTTGAAACTGCTTTGATAATTCTTGTAGGCTTGCTCTATGTAACTGACAAATGGTAAACAGGGATAATCCCCTTTTCCTTATCTAAATATGAGTCATCCTTTCATGCTTTTGGTTGTGGGGCCCTATATAGGGATATTTTGTTTTGCACTTTAGTGCAAGCATGTTTTGACCTTAATTCATTTTGGGAGCCCAGAGTAGGTTGTTTTTGCACTTGGATGTGCATTTCTGTTATTTCAGGACAGCCTATTAAAGTTTTATTTTATATTCAAAAATGATTTAATATTTTAAGCTTTAATATTTTAATATTTTAGCTATAATATTTTATATCCTAAAATAATAAACCCTAGTTATTTTTTCATTTAAACTTGAAGTATTTTTGAGATAATTTCATTGCCCACAGTGATGTCAGATTTCCATATACAGTAGGGATTTCATTTTCAGTGTCAACTCTATAGTATTGCTATTTTGTTGTGGCATTAGTATGTCCCTTGTAAAAAGATATTTTTGCTCACTTTGCCCTATATCTTTCATAGATGAAAGAAAATTAACTCAGCATGTCATAAGATACCATAAAAAGGAACCAAACTTTAAAATCAGTTGTTCATTATGCAGAGCATCTTTTAGAAATTGGAATTACTTTCGAGTGCATGTGAAGAGAAAGCATGCACATGGCTCCACTGACATCACTAGAGATCAGTTTATTTTAAATGATGATTTTCAAGCAACTGAAGAGAATCTGGAGGCTAACACAGGTTTGTAATTTTTATGGTAATAAGAAATATTAGGCTGTCTAAAAGGACTACATTGATATTGTGTATTTGTTGCATATATCTTAGCTGAAGATCAGAGTACTAATTGCAGTGTTGATTACTTACAATGGGCAATAGCACACAGCATTTTTCTACTAAAGGAGAAGCATTCATTAACTCAAAGTGCAATGAATTCAATACTCATGGAAACAAAGGACATTACCAGCTTATTTTTATCAAAATACAAGGTACCATCTGGCATGTTTTAAAGTTATATTGCAATGTTTATTTAAACAATTGTTATGCTGAATTTACAATTTAGACAATTTTTAATTGCTTACTTTGCATTTCCATTTTAAAGGAATTGCTGGTACAATCAGCTACAGCTGAAGCCATTGCTGATACAGATTCTTTTGACTGTGAAGATTATTTTGAAGGTCTATCCAGTGCCAATAAGCAAGTAAATTTTTTCAAGAAACACTTCAACTTGCTAGATGTCATGGAAGTGCCCCTAGGAAATGCCTACAAATGGAAAAATGGTCATGCCTTACATATTTCCGAAAATGCTTATGTTGTACCATTTTTAAGTAGCTTGACAAGAATTCTTAATGATCCTGCAGTTTTTGCTGAAGTACAAAACCCACACAAAAGTACTGATGTGCTTAGAGACATATGTGATGGACGATTTTCACGTGAACACCCTATATTTTCTTTCAATGAAACTGCTTTGAAAATTGTTGCTTATTATGACGATGTAGAAATAGCAAATCCTATTGGAAGCAAAGCCAAGAAACACAAAGTTGCTGTGTTTTATTGGTTTTTGGCTAATTTAGAACCAAAATACCGCTCACAGGTACAAACTATTCAGATCTTGGGAGTGGTAAAAAGTAATCTTTTAAAAAAATATGGAGCAGGAAAAATTTTGGAAGACTTTGTTAGTGGATTAACAAAGTTATCTTCGCCAATAGGTGTGGAATTTAAGCTCCATGATAAAACTGTGAGAATGCAAGGGGGTTTGTTGGCTTTTCTTGGTGACACATTATCTAGTAATTACATAGGAGGTTTCAAAGAAAGTCCATCTTTTGCTTGGCATTTTTGTCGCCATTGTATGGTTTCTAAAGAAAATGTTGGACAAATAATATCTGACAATCAAATTGAATTGCGAACTTTAGAGGTTCACCGTGAGCAAGTAAAGATTGTAACAGATGTTACATTGACACCAAAAGCTCGTGCATACTGGTCTAAACTTTTTGGAATATCCAAACCAAGTGTCCTTGATGAAATACCATTCTTTGACGTAACTAAATGCTTGGTAATTGATATCATGCATGTTATCTTTGAAGGTGTATTGGAGAACGAAATTGCCGGTCTTCTAATGTACTGCATTGTGGATAACAGGTATTTTTCCTTAGAAGCTTTGAACAGGAAAATTGAAAGATTTGTGCAATTTGAGGGAAACACATTTGAAAGACCTGTAGCCTTGAAGTATAAGGACCTTAAGAATGGAAAGGTTAAGCAGAAAGCTGCAGCAATATGGCAGTTAGCTATAATGCTTCCATTTTTAATTTCTCACTTTATTCCTAGCCATGATGAACACTGGAGCAATTACATTTTATTGCTAAAAATTGTTGCAATTTCAAGCTCATTTGAAATACATGTAGATGACATTATTTTGTTGAAACGATTAATTAGTGTATATATTTCCACATATACACGGTTATTTCCACTTCATACTTTGAAACCAAAAATGCATTATTTAATTCATCTTCCAAATGCAATTGAAAATTTTGGACCACCTAGGCAATTTTGGTGTTTCAGACTTGAATCTAAACATTACATGCTGAAATTGATTGCTCAATTAGGTCGCAATTTCAAAAATATAGCATATACCCTTACTAAGAGTTTTGAAGCCAAAATGTGCATGCAGTTATTAAGAAGTCCATTAAGCACTAGGTCAACTTTTTTATATGCTGGAGATACTATTAAATTTGGAAAAGATGCTACCACTGATCCTGTTGTAGACCAACTTCAACAAATTGTACATTGTGATAAGGTCATAACCACCTCACAAATAGGTGTGTTTGGTATAAAGTATTGTGTTAATGGTATCCTTGTGCTTTCATTTAACGAAAATGCCTTGCCAAAGTTTGGATTAATTGAAAAAATTTTAGTTTGTGAAAATGTCAAAATCTTGCTCATATCAGATTTGAAAACAGTTTGTTTTGATGAGAAACTCAATGCATATCAGTTAGAAAGAATTATGGAGGGTGAGAAGAAATTATGCAAACTAGAAGATTTACAATTTAAATTTCCAGTAATAGGTGTAATGTACAAAAATGCATTATATTGTATTTTAAAACATTATTCATTTGTTGACTTTTTGTAGTTATCGTTTTGAAATTGTGTAAGCATTTACAAAAGGTTATAAATAAATATTGAATTTTTGACATGCACATTTTGAGCACTTGTATTCATTTATCTCTCAAATATTAATTGATGATAATTAAATTGTCACCAAATGTGAAATCAGACTTTATATTTAGTAACCCGCAATGAAAGTCGCTTCACTCGACTATAGCAAGTTTCTTAAAGCCTGGAGATTTACCCATTGAGTGTGAAAAATCGGCTAACTGAATTTATTTAAATTTCAGTATAAAAAAAATTCAAAATAATTAGGATGATGTATTATTATGATATTTCCCAATTTAGTTTTCATTATTAGAGTCCAACTCACAGAGTGCCTTTTTAACTTTTCTTGTATCTTATGATGAAATCATATTACAGTTTTAAGTTCATAGGATGTTGCAAAATAAGATGTTTCACACCATTTTTCGATGCTATCTTGGGGACATAATTTAAATTTTTGTGGCCTTTATGTTATTTATTATTTTTAAAAAATTCTTAGCAGGGCATGCAAATTATGACATTTAGCACAAATTGGCCCATATTACAAATGACTGGATCTGCATATCCATGACATGGCAATGATAACTTAATTACATATACAAAAAGGCATGTAAAAAGAGACACTTAAAAACTCTGCCAAAATTAAGACATTAGAAAAAGATAATTTAAAAAGACATCTTAAAAAAGACTAAAGACAGAATTAAAAAGACATTTCATAAAAAAGTTGTTTATTATAGCTGTAAAGACATTTCAAGTGACTTACAAGACACGTCTTTTAAGAAAAAATGTTTTCAGTGTAGCCACCGTAAATTATTTTGTACCCAAAAATCACAGCAACAAGAACACTATCATAATTCATTCAATAACAAAATGTCCATAGCATTTCCCATTGGAAACTTTTGGTATAGAAACCCTTAATCTTTAATTTTACCTTTATTTTTTTATAATTTTTATTTTTACATATTATTTCTTTTTATTATTTACAACTTCTTTCGGATGTATGCGGGTATACGGATCAGATGAGAATGGGAATTTTCACATAATGAAGGTACTGAAAATCAAACTAAAGCATGCAGATATTTTTGAAAATTCTATTTATATACGTTTAATTTATTTATATATGATAAATATTAATAACCAAAATAAATTACAGTATTCAAATAATCAACCAATAAAGTCGCTGCTGTTATATATATTTCAGCACAAATAAAAAATCCAGAAACAAATGTGCCAAACCTATAGAGAGAAATAGTGAAGTGCAGTTCTAAAATACATGATGTTTGTTATTAATTCCCCTATTTCCAAGAAGAACATGTAAATTCTATATGTGAATTTTTTCAATTAGTTGAAACATTTTTTATCATACTTATGATCGATGTCAAACTTTCACAAATATAAATGTTACAGTATAAAATTGTTATGTAACAATAGTACAAGTGTAAATTAAAGCATGTAATGTCCAGGTAACGTTTAATTGAATAAATAAGTCACAATTGTAGGGAATTGAATAGGCCTATTGAAGTTTGTATCAGGCCAACCACATGCATTTATAATGAGTTAGTTGTCTTGCCACATGTATCATAGACATATGGTTACTTGATATTCGTTTGCAAGTGTGCGTAAACTATTTACGTAATTGATTTCAAAGCACATGCAAGATTTGCTTATATATTTTAGAAATGAGTACAGGATATAGTATATGCCATATATAATGTAATAATATATACCCAAGTGCTTGCATCAATAATTTTGGAGGAAACATAAATAGGCCTACTTAATTCAAGAGACTTCTAATGAATTCCCAGAAGAATAAATATTAAAATAAATATTCACCAAGTTTATTAAATGTTCATTATTAGCCATGTGACTAAATAAAGAGTTGTGCCATAAATAAGGGCCAGATTGAACCATATAAACTCCTGGCACTCAAGCCGGCAGTCCAGATGACAATAAAAAATCCTGAACAAAATGATAACAAAAGTTTTTAATTATTTACAACTTATAGTTTTCACATAGTTGAGTGCATTTTTTTTTCAATTCAAGGGAAGATCACCCCTAGAAAAGAGTATTTTTCTTTCAAGATTTCAAGAGTATTATATACCTTAGTAAAATACTTTTCCCAAAATTTCACAACTATGTTATGCTATAGTTATTTAATAAGAAATTAAGAGAAAAACAAGAAATGGTCGAAATATAATTGACATGCACGCTATAGCCTCGCGGACCTACATTCTTAAATGCTCGTGCAAATTCAAGGACAACCAGTGTAATCTGCACGTGCAATGCGCCAAATTTAGAAACAAAATCACGTGAGTACATTCTTCTTGGTAAGACACCATACTGGCATTCGGGAGACCTGGGTTCAATTCCCATGTCGGCTGTCTTGACTTTGGTTTTCGTGGTTTCCCAAAGTTCCTCCAGGCGAATGCTGATACAGTTCCACTAAAAGCCGGCCACGACCGCACTCATCTCACATTAATTCTCATATTAAATAGGGTAGTTATCCTGAGAGTGAGATTTCCTCCCTACCAAATGACATGTAATTGCTGACTGTAGGGTAATAAGTTGAATTGAATCCTTCGCTTGAATGAACGGTTTTATGACATAAGCAATTAACAGTCTCATTTCAAATTTATTTCGATTTTTTTTTTAAATAACTATTGCAGTTTTCATAGAAAGCATTACAGGAAAATGGCAATGAATAATTCGACATCATTTCTTGGCTGCATATAATGTTTTTCTGACAAACCAACAATTTGAGGCAAGAATGAATTTCCGAATCGATCAAAATTGGTCGAATTGCAACAAAAAGAACATATAAACAATAATGTGTCATGAAGAATTGCAGATAGTGTTTAAAATTAAAATGAGATATAAAATAAAATAAATCAAATTTTACACAAACCCTTTTTATTTTAGAAAATAATAGTATATTATGTAATAGTCACCTTTTTGTCAAATACCCAATACACTCTGTATGTGCACTAATGCAGGCAAAACCTTTCAGCAAAAATTTAAAAGGCTTTTATCAACTTATGAAATTACTAAGATACATATTACCACGTTTAAAAAATGTATGACAAATAACAAATTGGAGGCTTCAATTTTCATTTATGTTCTGGGTAGATATAGGTTCAACATTTCATGTGCTATCCCGCAGCACTTGTAATAATCGGCTAGACCAAGACATTGTGGGCGAGATGCTATATTGTGGGCTAGGTCATATATAGGCCTACTTTATATAAGGAAGGCTATAAAGGTCTTTGGCCATGTATATGCTGACGACGTGATGATGTACAGATGTAAAACTGGCATAGCATTAAGAGTCACTTAGAACCAGATCTGAAGTGCTCTTAGAAATGCAGAAAACTAATGGACATAAACTGTAGTGCTGTGGCTCTCTCTTTCTACCCACAATTCATTTACTTGGATTTTGATCTTACCACTTAAATTCACATCACGCAATTTAAGTATATATATTGTTCGTGTTTATATGGTGGTCCTTCGATCGAGTGGGTCATAGCGTGTCAAAAAGGTGTATTACTAATACATTACTTTAGAAGTCCGATCTCTTCCTTTAATAAATGTAATTGATCTACTTCACTTACATTTGTATATATACAAGATAAAAGTCTAATTTAGTATAAAAAGTAAAACAAAGTCGAATAATTTGTTGGTAGCAATAAAAATTTATATATCTGCCGTTAAACTATAGCTATTAAAGGGGAAGACCACCCTAGACAAAAAAAATTTTGTCATTCAGTGGAAACTGAAAACAAGACACTATTTCTAAAATATCACAACTATGTTATGCTTAATTATTTTATAAATGACTTTTAAAATAAAGCTGAATGGACGAGACACTATGGCCTTGTTTTTGACGTCATAGCTCTTTGCTGGTCAATACTAGCC
>JAQFYV010000144.1:0-14075 GCA_034695065.1 Choneiulus palmatus | reverse complement strand
CAAATTAAGACAGCCGACCTGGGAATTGAACCCAGGTCTCCCGAATGCCAGTCTGATGTCTTACTAACTAGACCACCGTGGCTCGGTTTAATGAAGTTTAATGAAACGAAATTGTTTTAATGCAATTGTGTTTCATAAAACAGTCTGATTGCAATTTAATAACAGATTTTACTGCAGTGTAAAGTTGCAATCTGAAGTGAAATAGCTGCAGAAAATTATTCAGTAGGGAAGGCCTCAATAATTGTCAACGTTCACCTTCATGCCATGACAAACTTTTTCCATACTTCGAGGTTAACGATGCTTTTGTATTACCTCATTACACAATGTGTTTTATAAGCAAAAAAGTTCAAACTAATTTTTTTAATGATTTTTAGATTTTTTAAAATAATAATTCTGGGATTAGGCATGTGACCATTGGCCAGCATGCGATTCCATTTTTAACGTTTTTCTGTGTAATGCTCAGTATGTGTGGTATCACCTTGGCAAGCTAACTGAACAACGGCAAGCAAAATCCCTTTCAATCAGCCTTTTTTTAATACAGTTTTCTGATTATATCCTACAAAACTATTTTCTTTCTTCAGTACACTTGTAAAGTGAGTTTTGTAAATCTAATTTTTCAAATCATCTTTCACTAGGATTTCCATTTAGAAGATAGTTAATCTAATCTACCACCCGAAAAGAATTAAATTGCAATTACATATAAGAAGCCATTTTTAACTATTTCAACATTAACAAATTATTACTGCAGGTTTCACTGAATTTTTTGCTCAGTTGCCTTAGATAATAATTTAATCATGTGAAAACAGTTTGAAAATAATTACCACAACTGATATGATTATTCCAAATCATCGCAACGTATTTCCACAATCTGTTTTCAGTTCACTAATTTAACAGTTTAACTATTTTTCTCCAAGTTTCCCAATGCCAATAATTTACAGGGACAACGAAATGGTTAATGCACTAAAAGCGTGGACTGACACAATTAACACAAAACATGCCAAAGACTAAATTGAACTGTACTTACATTTGTGAGCATATGGATAGTAGCATTTGGTCAATTCGGTTTCCGGAACTGGGCATGTTGCATCGGGAACCATGTAGCTGAGGGTAAATGGTTTCTCGTCCATGTAGACGCATTTGTTGGGCCCGACAAATTCATTGTGGCATTCTCCGTTGAAGTCTCCACACAGACCGCATAGGTGTCCACGATAGCAATTGCTGGGCTGCATTACAGAAAATATGAAATAAGGAACTGTCGCAATTTTTTGCAACCCGTTCTGAAATTCTATGTTGAGCTTACCTTGATGACAAGAAATTCGCCATTGAAGATAACTTTTAATTTCAAAGATGGCACGAGAATGGTGTAATCGCCGGCGATGTTGAAAATTTTGAAAATGAATTTGTCCTTGTGTTCCGGATCGGGTAGGACAAAGAGGTGGCCCGGTGTCAATGCCTTTTTCACGTCATCCACACGCAGAACCAATGGGGCTGATGTGGTGACCGGTAAAATTTCGATCTTGTGATTGCCCACGAATAATTTCATGGCCTGAAAAAGGAATGAATATAAAGACTGAGTTCGCTGATTTTTAAATAAATGCAAAAAATAATAATAACAATAAAAAACAAAACGTTTTACCTTAGTAAAAGTGTCATGTTTTGCACTCTTGGCCATCAGCATGAATGTTTCCTCTTTGGAGCAGTCTTTGGCTACGATGTAATAACAAGGGTTCATGGGTACGCTGTAATGCACCTGGTCGAAGGTGTAAACGTGATCGTTTTGCAACCGGCATACGGCTACGGATTAAATAAGAAGAATGAACGAATAATTTTGGCTTTAGTTATTTCCTGCATAAATAGAGAGCTTGAAGAAATTTAAAAAAAATATTAATAAGTTACTCACGGGTGTATCCATAGCCGAAGATCCTCTTCATGAACATATCCCTCGGTGCCATTCGGAGATTTGAATGTTGGAAAAATGGCATGTAATAGGGATAATAGATGTTCTTATAGTATACAGTTTGAGTTGGTTTGTACACTTTCAAGTCTAATGAAGCGGGTCCTTCGCAGGAGAAATTGGCTACAATCTTAAGGTGTCCCTGAGGATTGGTCACTTGTTTCTTAATCTTCATGTTGGTGTATAGGTAATACTTGAACCAGTAGCTGACGTGATCCATATAAGAGTAGAAATAATCAGGCAGCTTTAAAATAAGAGAAGTTTCATCAATACATATGCTGCTGCAAGAAGTGTACATCGCCAACACGTTATGTGAAAAATCCTTAACAAATTTCATGGACAAAGAATGAAGATGAGATATTTAACAAAATAAGCCCGTAGCAAAACAAAATAATAAAATAAAACTGAACAGTCAAAAACTTATTAAAATATTCATTTAAAATTAAAAGAACTAAATATTTAAAATTCAACAATTTCAGCAACCAAAAACTATAAAACTATATAAAAATGCTATAATATAGAGAATTTCAACAAGTTAAACAGGGCGTCGTTCTTTTTTTTCCTAAGACAAATGGAATGATTTATAATTTTTTTTAAAGATAGGCGGAAAAAATATAAAATTTAATTTGTACGTGTTTGAATTTTCTATTTTATTACTAGCATTATTGCTTTAAAACAAGAATGGGTATAAATCCTAGCTATTAAAATTACTATTGATTTTAGTATTTTTATGTCTTTTGGTTAGAAAGACACACTGCTAGTAAATCTCTATGGGTAATTAACATTACTGAAACCCTCTAAATAAGTCAACTATAGTGTAGTTGTGAACAACATAGACAAAAATGTTACCTCAAAATATTCCATTAAGATTGCAGCCATATTAAAGTAGTATCATTAAAATGGCAAAAATACCCAATTTCAAATTACGGTTCTTTAGTTTTTTTAGACCCATCCTTTAATTAACTATTGTATGGCAATGAATTAAGAAAAAAAAAAGATTAAAGCAACTTACATTTTCATATTCAACATCAACGGTGTACTTCTTCAACGTGTAAAAGTTGTAAAAATATTTCCAGCAAGCCATGCTCATGTTGTAGCCTTGCTTGGTGTCTTCCATGCATTGTTTGTAAGATGGATAATACATTGCCGGATTGGTATCATACATCTTCTGTTGGTCTGTTTTCTCGACGACTGAGGTGATGGTGATTTTCTTGTCGGTTTCGCAGTCCTTGCCAAAGTGAATGGTGGCAGTTCCCTCAGCCTTTTGTTCTTGAGTGGTATCAATAGTGTAGAATTTGGAGATGGTAGGGAGCTTCATGCTGGCACGATAGCAAAGCTGCACGCACAAAAAGATGGAGGAGTTATAAACCGAAACAAATAAATTGCAAATGAAATTTAGGCCATTTATCTTACCTTAAATGGATTGGGATCGTAGTTGGGCACGGGAGTACGATGGTAATCCAATGAGAATTTCCTTGGCATATTGCTCAAAGATGGATAGCTGACGTTGAAGTCGATGTGATACTTTCTAGTCGTGGCTCCATTGGCAACGAGGTCAATATGGGTATGATAAACTTTACGGAAAGAGGGATCCACTGCAAATGAAAATATGGAAATATTTAAGACTGGGATAGCAAGAATAATAACTTAAAACTACATTTTTTTCAAATATAAAATTCTCACATTTGATAAGCTGTTCCCCAGAAGAGGTGTCATATACGTAAGGTCCAGTAGAAGTCTTAAAATACTTGTTAAAATCGACTTTGAACACGTACTAAAAATGCATAAAAATTATTAATAATATTGCAAAAAATCAATAAAATAAAGGTGAAGACCACCATAGAAAAAAAGTATTTTTTTCAAAAGTATACATTAAAAAACAGTATTTCTAAAATATTGCAACTTGGCCTATGTTATGCTCATTTTTTATAGAAAAAATAAATAAATTTGAAATGAGACTATTGCTGACGTCATTTGCCATTTCATTCTAGCGAAAATGACTACTCACATGATTTCCTTCCAAAATGTGATGCACTGCACGTGTAAATTACATTTGGTGTTCTGAATTTGCACGTGCATTGCAAAATTTGGCCATGTGTCGTCATTAACATGTATATGGTATTTCGGCCATGAATTATTCTTTATTGCATTTATTATTAAATAACTAAGCAAAACATAGTTGTCAAATTTTGGGAATATTATTTTCTTAATGTATACTCTTGAAAGTAAAATATTTTTTCTGGGGTTCTTCCCCTCCAAACAAAATTCTATGAACTCCGTGTACATTTGATGTTGGATTTTCCTGACTGGGTTCGTAATAGACATTCAATTCGTAAGGCTTCATTGTTGGATGAAGGATAAAGTAGTCTCGCATGGCCCAATAGCCACTCAACAAGCGTTTCACGTAATTATAATAATACTTTGAGGTATCGAACGTTTGGCTCTTTTTGGTGAAGAAGCTGCTGAAAAATCTGTAGTATGAGCCAAAGCTAGCCCAATCGTATTCCTGTCTACGGTGTACTTCAATTCCAGCACCGAAATATTTGTGACCGAGTTTCATGGTAAACTGAAATGAAAGGAATGCATTTTTGCAGGTTAAAATGGGATCAATTCCAGGCATTCATATACTCAAAATTTATGAAATAGCAAAAACAGATAATTTTTATTATATACATATGTAAATGGAAGTTAGCACGTGCAAAATTAAAGATGTCATCTTACCTCATGAGGATGGTGATTGTAGACAATGGGCTTCATGTTCGGTTCCTTCGATAGTGGAGTATAATCGTTAATCTTGTCGACGAAGGTAAATGGCTTAGTGGTGGTGTGGATCATTTCGTAACGCTGTTTCGATGGTGTGTAATCCATGTGGAATTTCTTTTCTTTCAAGTCATAACCCATGTTGAGTTTCAATGGGATTTGCATGGCAACATCGTGAGTCATGCCATAACCGTATGCGTTGAAGATGGGTGTACGCAGTGCTACCTTTGCAATGGCCTCAATGTGAACCCTTAACACAAAAAATCAGCAATCAGTAATTTCTAGGGGAATTACAACGTCAAGGAGGCAGTATTGAAATGCACGCTTACTTGGTCTTCAAGTCGGTTGTCAACTTAAGGGCCGTGGGCTTCTTGAAGCCGTAGTCTTCTGGGAAGAATCCGGGATCTACGTCGAATTTCACGTTGCCAGTGACTGTCATGTAAGCTGGTACGGACAAGCTCATGGTAAGGGGGAAACCGATTTCGGTGGGTAATTCGAAAAACATATCGGCAACTAAGGTCATTTTTTGGAAGTTCACTTTGTAGCCTTCGCTCAACATCTTTGGTAGTTCCTTTGGAATGTGCAAAAATCCTGAATAAAAAAAAAAATAAATAAATAAATAAAATTAAATATGGATTAGACAAATGCGAGTGATTGACCTTTACTTTTATAATCAAAGAATTTTTTTTCACAATTTTATGGAAATAAATATCCCATACTTTACTCACCGTCTTTAAGTGCTGGCATATTCTTCTCATCAAAATATAAAAATTTATATTCTTGGTTAAAGGCGCTGAAAGTCAATTGACCGCTGATCTCTTGATGTTTCCTGGGTGTGATGTTGATCTATGAATTATTAAAAAAGTTAAGTCTAATAACTCCGGAAAAAATAAAATTTAAAAAAACCGAGAGAAAATATTTCACTTACAGCACTTTTGATTTCTTCCCTTTCCTTTTTGACTGTATCTACATTCCTGGGGTGACGACGGAAAACGTTGAAGAGAGTTTTGCTCTCATCCATGGGATCGAACATTTCACCCATTTTGTTGTAGATTCGGGATAAACCCTTACCCTCAAATGCGAACTATTGAGATAAATAATTTATTTTTTGCATTAAATCCTTTCCAAATTGAGAGGGAATAAGAGTATGCTTCTTCTGAAGAACTTACTGAGAAATAATCGTAGTTATATCCAAACACGTTTCCAGATTGTTGCATGAAGAAAGAATCGGGAATAATAGATTCATTTGAACCACCCCATGCCAGTAAAGTCTCACCGCCAAAAGCGTACTTATCTATCAAAATAAAAATTAGTTAGGATCAAATTTAATTACCAATCAAACGTATTACTATTCTTTAGTAAAAAATCTTTGTTCAAATTAATATTAGAATGCTTTTGTCAAGAGATATTAATACTATAAAGCTCAAATGCCAATATTCATTAAAAAAATTTAACAATAATAAAAAAAAGAAAAGTAAAATAATAATAATAATAATAAAGAAAATTCTAAATTCTGTTGCACAAGTTATTAAATACTTTTTTGCTTTTAATCCTAACCCTACTAAAGAATAAAAAAATAAAAAAATTCAAGAGTTTTAAAAATCATAAGAACTCACCATTAAAGAAATTCAAGAGCACCTTGCGGGAATACTGGTAACCAAATTTCAAGGGTTTCATCATTTTCAAGACGGTACGGACATTTTTGGCACTGCAAATTGTGAAAATAAAAATCACAAATTAAAAATAAAACTCATCGCCTTTCAAAACAATGACAAATTAGTACTGAATACTCACATCTTGAAATGGCAAGGATTGGTGCTGTTGGCTAAAGCGACAAAAGTGCTATATGCGTAGCTGGCCATTTGACGACATGGTTCCTCGTGTAATTTTTCACCAACATATTCGATGAAAGAGAATGATGGGTTGGTATACATAATGACTTCAAATGCTGTTGCACGCATGTCAAACGTTTCTGAGTGGTTGAAGTAAATAGGTGAAGCCAAAGTAATGATCTACAACAATAAAAAAAGACATTACATGTGTGGAAAACGGTATTTTTTTTTTTTGTATTTCTAATGCAGTCCCAATTCCCAATTTCCTAAATAATTTATTTTAGTTTCAAATATGAAGACCACCCTAGAAAAAAGGATTTTTTTTTATAGAGTAGATATTAAGAAAATACTATTCCCAAAATTTCACATCTATGTTAAGCTCAGTTATTTAATAAAAATAAATTAAAGAAAGAAATAATTAATGACCAAAATACACTTTACATGTTAATGACCTTGCATGGACACATTTTACAATGACTTTCAAATCCAGAACATCAAATATAATTTGCACGTGTTATACACCACATTTTGGAACAAAATATCTTTTTGTTTGACAGAAATGGCAAATGACGTCAAGCAACAGTCTCATTTAAAATTCATCTTAATTTTTTTTTATAAAATAATAATGCATAATCTAGTTGTAAAAATTTTGTAATATTATTTATTTTTTTTAATATATACTCTTGTAAGAAAAAGTTTTTTTAGGATGGTCTTCTTCTTTAAAATAACTAACTTTTGGTAAAAAAAAATCAAAAGCACTTTACCTCTTCTCTGAGTTCTCCCAAACAGTGTGACAAACTCCAAATTGCTTGCATACGAACAACGTCAGGGCAGCCCTTCTCGCGATTAATAAGGGGTTTCAGATATTTGTAGTTCTCCTTCAAGCCCATATTTCCCATGACTTTAACGAAGAGCAATTTCTCCCAGGTGTCTGAAGTTTTGGTCAACATTTCGTACACTTCGTCCAAATAATGCACGCAAGTTGTACGGCTCATGTGGGATACTGTGACATCTTTCGGGTTCATCCTACATCCACGGCGAACGATAGTACCGAATGCCAACCACATAGTTTTGTACAATTCACGTTTGGTATCCTTGTTAATGGTTTTGGTAAATTTCTGAAACGGAAAAGCATCGACGACGGTTAGTTTCAAAAATCGACAACTAAATAATTAGCTCGTAAGAATTGGACTTACGAAGAACTCCTCCGCCATTTTCTCATTCGGCCGTTTGACGTAGAATGGCATGCGATCGAAGATTTCGGAAGCTGGGCCAGCAGGAATGATTTCCTTCTCAAGAACGTAAAGTATGTACTTGATTGAGGGATTGGTGCCAACAGTTGTCAATGCATCAAAGAAGACTTTCCTGTTGGTGACAACAAAAAATTATTACATGTTATATATAATTAAGAAAATGCCTACACAAAATTCTGACCTAATTGCTTTTGCAAGCGTTCAAAGAATCACAGAATAGCAAATGTTGGCAGTTTTCTTTATATAAAAATAATAACCAATTTCTTAAAGGGGAAGAGCACACTGGAAAAAAGTAGTTTTCTTTCAAGAGTAAACCTTTAAAAATACTATTCCTAAAATTCTACAACTATGTTATGCATATTTCATTAATAATAAATTATAAATTTAACAAAAAAATATAATTCATGGATGATATAACCATTGACCAGTTAATGACGTCACTTTGCCACATTTTGCAATGCACGTGCAAATCCAGGACATGAAATGTAATTTGCACGTGCAATGCATTACATTTTGGAACAAAATCACGTGAGTAATTTTTTTTTGCTCGAAAGTAAGGTCAAATCACGTCAGCAACAGTTTCAATTCGAAATTATTTCAATTCTTCTTTTTTAAAAATATTACCACACATAACATAGTTGTGGAAATTTAGGCATAGTATATTTTCATGTATACTCTTTTAAAAAAAAAGACTTTTCTAGGATGGACTCCAAATTTTAGAAATTATTTTTGGGATGTAGGACGATATTTTTCCATAAATAGTTTACTCAGTGCTGCACTGGACATGTGTAGGCCTACTAACTATTTCCTCATAATTCTATCAATTTACTTTAAAACAAGGAATAAATAAATAAATAAAAGATAAAAATGTTAACTTACTTCATTCTTTGCTTCTCGGGAGTTGCGGTCAGGTATTCGAAATCGAGATAGGTGTTGTACATATCCATAATTTCTTCATATGTCAGTGTAGACAGAATTTTAACCAGTCCCAAAAATTTCTCCGGCATGTTTTCGGCATCCATATCTTCGGTCAATTGGTGCTGCTTAGATAGCATTTCCAAAAGTTTGCCAACCTTGAATGAAACATTAACCTCGGTTAAAAAAATTTCACAATTTTTCCTTTGTAGAACTCGCCAAACTTCGATGAAGGCTTAAGAAATCACATAGGCCCACCTGTTCCTTGAAGTTCTTAAAGGTGTAAGATAAGGGGTGAGTGTAAAAGGTGGGTTTCGTCGTATCCATTTCCTCCGTAGTCTTGGACTCGGTGGTCATATGGTAACTAAGAGTTTTGTGTGTCACAAAGTCTGATGGAAACGTTATCATTTGATCAATACCTTTAGTTTCCATTAGGAAAACAGTTTGGCTAAATTAAAATAAAAAAATCAAATGTTAAATAAAAAAACAATTTTAGAGTAACGGTATTTGGATTATTCAATCAATTATTGTATGAATAAGCATATTTACTTGACACCGGAGAGAATGGTTTGACTTTTGGTGGTGAAGGGTGTGAAGATGAACTTTCCACTGTTGTAAATTTTCTCAATGGTGTACAAATGACGATCTCCGCGGATCTGGTAGTCGGTATGACTGACCGATTTTATTGGATTCTAGGAAATAAGAAAATTTTAAGGTTCTTTTCATGAAGAAACTAGTTAATGGTTTACGAAAATAATGAATTACACATTGAATGTAGTATAAGAACATTCAGTATACATGCAAAGACCAAACATATTAAAGGGCAAATCCACCCTAGAACTAGATAACTAACTAGATCATATCTAGTTATTTTAAAAAAAATAAATCAGCTAGTAACATAAAATGGTTTTATGAGACAGGTGACATGTATGATGACGATGACGAAATCCTTCCTCTTGGCCAGTGAGAATGCCAAGAAGAATTTCATCATTGATTGACGTCATTTGCCCATTACACGGGTGTCTCAAAAAACGTCTCTAGGTTTCTTTTTTATTTTTTTTTAACTAGGTTGAACATAGTTGGATACACATTAATTTTCTGATATGCTCTATGGCTTAGAAATAACTTTTTTCCAGGATGAACTTCCCCTTTAAGAAAAAAATTGTGACTTACGAATGTGGCAGTTTCACACTGCAAGCATTTGTAGCCCATGTGAGTGGAATAGCGTGTGATTGGACGATGCGTGCATTTATCGTACTGACGGTGTTTGGTTACGTTCAACACGTGTTCAGTAGGATTCCTGTAGTAAGGTGTGGAACTGATTTGGTAGACAGTCTCACATTCGCCACCAATACCGCTCTATGAAAAACACATAATAATAAATACAACGCAATCAAATGTAATAAGAAAAAAAAATAATCAATGGCAATTCCTACTTCGGGCACTCTGTAAAGCACATCGCTGTCCTCGGGTTTCAAATAAATGCCCTTGGTCAGTCTGTTATTGTTCTCTCTGTCCAAATTCAACTGGAAGAGCGAGAGGATGGCTTTCTTCACATTCACCGACCAGGTGGGATCATCGGAGGCAACGTCGAAAGATTTCACCAAGCCCTTTTCCATCGTGACGCGTACTGGCTTGTTAAGGGCATCCTTAACAAACGTGTATGGGCCAGTGATTGGAGCATAGGGCATTTGGAATTCTTCATCAAGATTTGCTTCAGGTTTGCCGTTGAAGTTACCATATTCAACGTCTTCAAACTAAAAGCAAATAAATTGAAAATATAATTGGGATCTAAGTCATCCATTACACTCATATTTTTTACTAAACTGTTCAAGACTCAAAATATTTATTTTTATGGCTTTTTTTATGAAAATATTACTTTTTGTCAAATTATAAAAAAAATATTTTTATTCATATTTTGATTCATACATGGCATGTTATCCAATTAGGGAAGAAGCCCACATAACAAAACCAAATACATATGACTGTATCAATTATGAAAATCATACAAAAGTTAGGACATATGATGCAAAATTAAAAGGGAATGCAACCCTCAGAAAACGTTATTTCTAAACAATGAAGCATACCAAAAATAGTCCATATCCAAATTTTGGCAACTATGTTCAGCCTAGTTTTTTTTTAAACCAGAAAGATAGATAAAAAGAGTGGCATAAAATACCCTTTACACCTCCAGTGGTATTCCAGTGACATGCAATTTAGAAGAAAACCTCTTCCTTCAATACAATTATTGGCTAAGAGGAAGGATGGCAAGTCACTGGAATACCATTGGAGGTGTAAAGGGTGTTTTATACCATGCTTTCATGTTTCTTTCTGATTTTTTTTAAGAAATAAACTAGGCTGAACATAGTTGTCAAAATTTGGATATGGACTACATTTGATATGCTTTATCGTTTAGCAATAAAGTTTTCTGAGAGTAAAATTCTCCTTTAATTAAGCAATTTTGTAATTATCTTTGCCAAATATTGCTTTTAAAAGCAATGCACTAAACTGATTCATCACAATTTATTAACATGTATAAAACGACAAATTTTAAATGTCTTAGCAATTTAATAGGAGAAAATAGTTTTAAAAATAAATTATTTAGTAAGAATAACATCACTTGACGTTTAAATTAAGTTGAGCTATACAGATTCAGACATAAAAATATATTTTTCTTCATTTTTCTTCATAAAGCATTCAATATTCAACAGATAACGAATGTGAAAAATATACAGTGAATGGAAAGTTACCTTAAAGTAGATCTTGTTGTCCTTATTTTGAATAATGACTGTGCCTTTAATTCCAATGCCTGAGAATTGCATTATGCCCTTGTCAGGAATGCCAGTAACAGCTCTTGATTTGTACTCATATTTGTATTCCCGGTCGATGGTAAAAGCAGGAGCAACATCTACAATGCATATGCAAAATTATAAAACAAAACTCCTAATATGTTGTAAAAACAAAAGTATTCTGTGCACATTAAACTTACCAACAGCACTGATCCGACAGACTGCAAACGGATAAAAAATGAATAAATTAAAATTATATTATTATTGCAGATTTAGTTAAAGCATTTGAACAAAAAATTATAGAAACCATTACGTTTTTAAAGTTGATTAAGGATTAATTTCGATAAATTAATTTTGAGCAAAAGGTTTTTGAAGTTAATAAAAACAAATTACTGTTTGAATTACTTTTACCATAATGACCTATATATATGATAAAATATTTATCAGCCTTTAAAAAAAAGATATACGAATTTGCAATATTTAAAAAAAGAAATTTGCAAATTAGAATATAACAAACCCATTTTAAACTCAAGAAATATTCAACAAGTTTTAAGTTATTAAATAATTTTAAAAGAATATCTTCCAAACTACCAATAGACTTGGATAATACCGTTATAATTGCTAAATCAAAAAACTTATCAATCATAAAAAAATCATTTAAATAATAAAACTAAAAACAAATCATATTAAAATTTACAGCTTTTGAAATATTCAACTCACAATTTAATAAAAATAGTTAAACTTAAAAATTATGTAAGTATTTGCAAGATTTGAAATGTTTAAATTCCCATATTAGCATTTGACAAACCAACTGACAACTTCTGACAAGTTAACAAAATATATGAACTCAAATATATGAATATATGAAATTAAAGAACTTAAATAACTGGTTAGCTATTAAGAAAATAAGTGCTTACCAGCTAGAAAAGCTGCAACAAGGGCTAGAGTAAGCTTCATCTTCACGATGGTATCAAGCCCAAATACAAGACAGTATCAAGAATTATCCGCTCCTTTTATTCAAAAAATTCATCTTCAGATCTATGAGTGACGTCGTATAAGGCCCACAAGTTGCTTGCCAGTCCACCAATGAGAAGCCACACTTTTCTCTGAGAAAAAAAAAACAATTGTACAGCTAGTGTATTACTTGGAGACGAAATTGTGTCTGGCCTTCAATAAGATATCCCACACTTGTGTCCTTGTCAACAGGCAATCTCAACTTTGTGCCCATGAACTTGTAAATGATATAATTTACGTGCATAATAATGGATTTTACTTTTCTTTTAATAGCATCAAATCTAAATTTGCAAATTTATTTTTTTTAAAATATATTTTTAAAACTTTTCCGAATAGTTTGCACGATTCTTTAATATTTTTGCAGGTCTTAAATTGGCAGTTAAGCATATGATTATACATGTTTAGCAATCAAAATATCCTTAATTTAGCAATAAATATGCAATTCTATACAGCTGCTCTTGTGGAAAAGCAATTTGCACTTAGGATTTATAATTTTCACAAACAGTGCAAGCTTATATGTGACTGCATGCAAAATGCAGAAAAATTGAATAAAAATCTATCCATGTTGACATGTATCATACATAATGGAAACTAGTTCGGTCAACGAGTAATTCACCAGGTTTTCAAAATGATAATAACCGTTATTAAATCCAAAACTTATTTTGACTAAGAATTTAAGAAACTTTACAAGTACAAATTGTTGATTTGTATTTCATGCATCTAGGCCCTTATATTTGCAGATTAATCCTCGCAGCATAAAAATAAAGCATAAACACACGAGTTTCAATGATTTACATCATGCAGACTTAGTCATAATTAATCAACGAATTAAGATTAAATTGTTTTCATAAATTATTCGAATCAGCCTGGATAACACAGCAAAAATCCAGTTTAATCAAATGCATTTAAATAATTTCACAACACTATAATGCCAATGAAATATACAGTATTTTTTTTTTTGCTTGATATTGAAAAGATGTGTTTAAAACTTTCCACATTTCGAAATATTTATTTCAAAAGTTCCTAAATAAGTAAAAAAATTGCCTCCATAAGCCAAACCAAAAGCATAAATTAAAAACTCATGCAGCAGTTAAGATTTTATTGTTGATAGAAAAGGAGTTTGAATAATAATAACTGACTGGGTATAATGCAAGCTTTAACGAATAATTAAATGAAAAATAAAATGAAAAATAATAATAATAATAATACTAAAAAAATAAAAAATATAATAAAAAAATAAATGAATAAATGAAATTGCATACTATCAAGTGTAACGTTATTAGACGTCAAGGCAAATTTGATGAACATTTGCTGAAACTATGTTCATAGTGATGACGCATTAAATTTACAAATTAAGCATAACCGCAGCACTGATGCAAAACTTTCTCATTGAAAATCTTTTTTTGGACATATATGTTAACTGTCTATCCAGCTTTTTAACTGATAGTGAACAGAGGCAGATCCAGGAATTTTTCCAGGGTGGGGGGGGGGGAGTTCTCAAAAACGTTTATTAGCATTGATAAGGTGTACCCATAAGCCTAATATTATGTAATATTAT
>JAQFYV010000143.1:0-14102 GCA_034695065.1 Choneiulus palmatus | reverse complement strand
TAAAAATATATAAGAATATTATAAAAATGGCTAAAATGTAGAGAATTTCATCAGCTAAAACTTACTTTCATTATTTATTTCCTAAGAAAAATGGACGATTTATAAAAAAAATTAAAGATGGACGGAAAATGGTTAGTTTCATTTTTTTTATTATTTTATTAATTGAAATGCTTTTTTTTAAAAGGGACACCAGTGTGGCCTAGTTATTGAATTTCTGCAAATTTTTGTATTTTTTTTATGTCCTTTGGTTAGAAAGAATAGATCATTCTAACTCTCTCTGGACGATTAATGTGACTCCAACGGACCCTTGAGTATAAAAATGTATACTTAGCACAGGAAGAAAGGCATTATCCTACTCTTGCCTTTTAGATTATAAATAATCACAAATTCACTAACTGTAAATGAGAGACAAATTTTAACAATCTCTAAAGGCAAAAGGAAAAGTTTAGAGAAGGATTTAGCTATTTTTCAATATGCTAACTATTAATGGATTATTCTGTTTCAGTTGGAGGCAGACCCGCAGTATGTCATTAGCAAAGAAGGCATATTCATAATAATAATCAGGGTTGATTCTACAAAAAATTTTTCTGCTGCAGGTCAGTGAATATTGCTTCGTTGTGCAATGTACAAATCTTACTTAAAATTAATTCTGTTAATATGATCGCATAATTACAGTGGAGTTGGAAATAAAAGGCGAACACGGCTACTTGTCTGCTGTCGATTGGCCACTGTTACCCGTGAGGCCTTTTTTAATTTAACACCTATATTAGCTCCAATTTTTTTGTAAAGGTATCTAATCACTATTTGATTTGTATCATTTTTTACTCTTCAGTTTTATGGAACAATGTGTGGTGTTTACTTTATATATGGAGTGGCTTGGCTCGTCGTGCTTGCACTACAATGGCGTGATTTGCTCAGGGTCCAGTTCTGGATCGGTGGCGTCATTTTTTTGGGTAATATTAAGAGCCATACAAATATGACATTAGCAAATTATGAGGCAATACAAAATTTCCTGGTTTAAAAAAGGACGATATACTGCCCATGTTAAACTGATCTTCAAGTCAAAATTATAACAAAAATTCAAGTCAAAATTATGCTGAATCTGAATTGCTGGAGGATAATTTGTAAAGGAAATTTTCCATGAAATTGCCCAAAACAAATATTGACTAAATTTTTCAGGAATGATAGAGAAAGCTGCATTTTATGCGGAATATCAGTCTGTCAACTCTACCGGCAACTCTGGTAAGTGTAAAACTCTTGTACAACTAGCTTTGTTTATTTAGTTAATGCTCTTTTACAATTTTGCGATGCCAATATTTTTTGACTGTATAAGAAAATGATCTTTGATATTGAACCCAATTTTGTGTGATTGCATTTTAATCAAATTTTATTTTTGCTTCGTTCAACTCTGAGAAATTGGGATCATCTAATCTTTTTTAAAATCACAAACAGAACAAAAGCATATGCACGGACTGACCTCTTCTGTTTTTATTATTTATTAATGATCTTTCTAGAACTTTAAACTGTAATTCAAAGCTTTTTGCTGACGATTTCCTACTTTATTGTGATATTAAGGAGGATAAAAACTCACTCGATGGGTTTACGGATTGACTCTTTAAATTTATCGTGCAAAACGTGGCAACTTTAGCTTAAAAAGGGTAAATATTTAGTGATGCATTTATCGCGAAAATGCTTGATAGAAGGTACTGACATTGTGGTCCTGGCTACACTGGAATAGACTGTAACATTATACCTGTGGCTCACTGGTTATTGCACACGCTATAATTCCAACCAGTAAATCGACGAGAGAATCCAAGTTATTCAAATTATGTGATTTGAGGACGTCATTTTGTTTTTGCACCTGTGGAGCATTAAAATTTTTATGCTCCACGAAACTTGGCGCTTCACAAAAACTCCTTAATGTAACATATTTGAATCACATTTTTTGTAGTGCTCCAATGTTGCACACCTTAACATGACGCGTCCATTGAACTGTTTTATCCTTTGTAGTTCAAGGTGCCGTGCTATTTGCAGAATTAGTGTCGTGCCTAAAACGAACTTTGGCTAGAATGCTGGTGGTTATTGTCAGCCTCGGATTTGGAATAGTAAAGTACAGTCACCCAACTGTTCTTGTTATTATCAGTTTCCATATTCTTTTGTGCGGTATAACGCAGGTCTCCTCTTTCCAGACCTAGATTAGGACCCATGTTGCATCGCGTGGTGGGTGTGGGCGGTTTGTATTTTCTTCTATGTTCTTTGGAGGCCTTCTTGCGTGTCATGAGACCGAAGCACGATCCGGCAAAGACGTTGATGCTGGCCGAGGTGCCACTGGCCATATTGGATACGGCCATATGTTGGTGGATATCCTTTTTATTGCAATTTTGTTACGAGAGTATGTTTTATATATATATATATTGCATTCGGGTGTAGCCAAACAATAGAAATTCTTTCGTTTCTTCATATAAAAAAATTGTATCACGTCCTTCGCCTTATAAACTGCCCTGGTTTGCACACTCCTTCACCCCCGGAAAAAATCCTGCGGGCAACACAGTCATACAGCGATACCATATCCCAGCAACAAAAAAATGGCAAAAATTTCTAAATTTCTGCAGTAATTTTCTTTCCTGGGATGCCCTGTTTAAAAGTAAACAAGTTAATTTTATGTTTTTCTTAACTCGTTACATCTTTACATCTTTAGTAATTTAGTGAAGACAACTCGTACGCTGCGATTACGGAGAAACATCGTTAAGCTATCTCTTTATAGGCATTTCACGAACACTTTGATCTTTGCGTGCATCGGTGATTTGATCTCATTACATATTTTTCTTCTTCGATCGCTTCGAAATGCCACGATCCCATTGACATTTTAATTTATTAATTCCTAGCTTCTGCAGCCTTCATGGTTTGGGTCTACAAAGCCCATAATCTACCAAAGTGTGTAACGGTGAGTTGTGCGTTATTTTGAATTCTTTTTCTTCCTAATTCTACCGTAAATTACTTTATTTATTGTTTTGCTCGTGCAGGACTGGAAGGAGTTATGGGTGGATGATGCATATTGGCATCTACTATTTTCGATCATTTTATTGGTCATCATGATTCTTTGGAGGCCGACAAATAATAACCAGCGGTGAGAATCTGGATACTTGGCATTTAGGCTAACTCTTTTTTGTTGCCGTGGTAATGTTCTAATTTTAAAATGATTCGAAGGTACGCATTCACTCCTTTGATCGATGCTGCCGACGACGAAGAAGAAGACGGCTTCGTCAACGATGCATTCGGTGATTTGTGAATTGTTATATTTCATTCTTTAAGGAGAGATTTCAGTACAAAACCGTAATGTTTATCGCCATAGAGATTTTTAGCCATTCAAATTTAGATTAATGTGAAAGTTGGATAACTAAGAATTGAGTTTTAAATTTGAATTAAATATTTGTAAAAATTTAATTTTCAAACCAAAACGTTTTACTTAAAAATGCATAGAAAATACCAAAATTTGTAGAATTAAAAAAGCTAGGAGCAAAGGGTATTATTGTTTTTCAAAAGAAATTCAATTAATAAAATAAAAACTAAATAAAATGAATTTATAAGCCATTTCCATTCATATTTAAAAAGATTTTATAAATCGTCAGTTTTTTGTAGGACAAAAAGAAATACAGTATGTTTTAACCGATGAAATTCTCTACATTGTAGCAATTTTATATACTTTTTAAATTTAGGTTGATGAAATGCAGGCATTGTAGATATTAGAACGTAGAACGTCTGCATTTCATCTACCAAAATTTATAAAAAGTGTAAAATCGCTAAAATGTAGACAATTTCAACAGCTAAAACATTCCTTTTAAACGGATGATATGTAAAAATATTTTAATAGGAAAATGTTAAAAAATTTTTTTTTTTTTTTTCGTTTTTATTATTTATTTTATTAGTTGATTTTTTTTTTTTTTAAAAAAATCAAAAATACCTTTTGCTCCTAGGTTTTAAAATTCAAAAAAAAAAACTAGTATTTTTTATGTATTTTTATGGTTTGAAAATTAATGTGCATTTAAATGGCTAAAAATCTCTATGGCCATTAACATTACGATTCCGTATTCAAACCCCCTCTTAACACCTGTGTTTATCATTCGATAACGTAAACATTGCTATATATTTAGATGGAATGAAAAGTCGCAGCCTAAAAAGTATGAATGCAAGTGGTACGCCAAAAGAAAAAGAGCCCTTGAGGAAAAAAGGAGTAAGTAAATATTTTTCTGCACTTGCGTTGTCACTCATATTTGTTCGGAACTATATTTCAAAAGTCGCTTTTTATCGTATTAAGGAAGAAGATTTAGCCTGGGTTGAAGAAAATATTCCTTCTTCTTTAGCGGATGCGTGAGTGTTTCTTTTTATTCCATGTAAATAGAAATCGTTAAAAGGGACGAAAGAGAAAATTATTTTTCTTTCAATAGTAAAGGGAAAAATTAGTATTGGTAAAATTTCACAAACTTGTTGTGCATGGTCAACTTGCTCAGATGGTTAAATTTTCCGACCTAGTGTACCGCCTTTCCGGCCGCATAGTGTTTCTTGTGACGTACGGCCGTAGATTTAACGAGCGTTATTTTATAAAAAAAAAATTCAAATAAATTTGAAATGAAACTGATGCTGACGTCATAGCCCTTTCATTGGAGCACAGGGTACATTGTTCTTTGCTCAAATGAACCGGTCTATGACGTCGGCATCAGTTTCATTTTAAATTTAATTTTTTATAAAATAACTATGCATAACACCTAACATAGTTGGAAAATTTTAGGAATACTATTTTTTTCAGTTTACTATTGAAAGAAAAAGATTTTGTCTAGGGTGGTCTTCCCTTTTAATAGTGTGTAGCAAAGTTTTGTTTTCCAAGGCAATTTACACACAAGTGTGTTTATATAAATACAGTAAACCCTCTGTAGTAATGAACGCCTAGGAGGAATTCTCATTGGTTCTTATTATTCTTATTTCTTATTAGGTGGAGTACTTACTTAACCAATAATAAGTGTGCTACCAAAATTATTTTTTAACTAGTTCTTATTAAGTTGAAATTATTATTACCTAGTTCGTTGCAACAAGGTTTTGGTGTACTTAAAATGAAATTTTCTGAAAGAGGACGGCAACCCTCAGAAAAAGTTTTTTCCAAACCATAGAAAATATCAAAAAAATTACACTCACATGTTTTGGCAACTGTGTTCTCTCTAGTTTTTTCAATAAAACAATATATAGCATACAGCTGAAAATCGACATACACCATGTAACTTTGTATCTGTGATGTGATCCCATATGCTTATGTTAAGCAACACGTCACAGATACCGGGTTACAAGGTGTATGTCTATTTTCCGCTCTTTAAAAATATTTAGGGAGAACACAGTTACCAAAACTTGAGAATATACTTTTCTCGTATTCTCTATCGTTTGGAAAAGACTTTAACTAAGGGTTGCCTTCCCCTTTTAAGATTCTGAGCATACGCTCGATAAAGGCGCATTATAAAATTTATTTACGAGTATTTTCGAGCTGCAGTCGCAGCTCATTTTTTCGATCGATCATTTTTTAAGTAAACAATCACCTTCTGTGATTGCTATACAAATTGGAGTATTGACATTTTTATCTTTACAATTTTCTAATATTTACCCAATGGATTTATGAACGGGGTATTTTATTTTCTAGGGCTCTGCCTAGTTTACTGGATTCCGACGAAGTAAGTCTTAGCCGAATCTTTCGGTGAATATATACGAATATTTATACAAAAGTGTGCGTTATTTGTTTTCTTTTAATTTAGGAAATCATGAATACAAGATTTGAAATGTCCAAAATGGAGTGATCCACAAAACTTTTTACCACTTATTAATTGGGATTGAGAAATGCAATCATCGAGTGTCTCCAATGGGGATTTCATTAATTATTATCTTATTGATTGAGTAGGTTTTGCTCTGTTGTCATTGGTTAAAGTGAAACCCAAATTCCATTTTGAGTAGTTGAAGACCTCATCAGTTGTTACGGAGCGATGCCATCGGTCGGTGAGTGATGACTTTTGGCTTCCCCGTTAAATTGTACATTTTTTTAAACCACTGAATCCTGGTTCTAGTCATTTACATAAATGGAAACGCCTATTCATTGAGCTTCCCCTTTGCGTATTATCAATTGGAACATAAATTATTTCAAATATTGTTTTATTTTCCGTGGCACGAATATCCATCATCCAATGCGTAATAAGAGGTGCGCTATTTTTTCATAAAACTGTTGCCGAGCTAGTGTGAGAGAAATAAATGGCACATTGTTATGAGTTTGCAAAATACTCGTTGGTTTGCTTACCACAGTAAGTAATTTGAAAACAACGAGCATTTCTGTATACTCTTCTGTGTTTATGCCAGTTTTTTGCTTTGGGAATCAAAAAGTCTAGTGAAGGAGAGGAATAGTCAACAACATCATGCTAGCGCAATAAAAATAAATGTAAAACCAGAGTTTTTTTTAGCAAAGCACTAATTGGATAATTGAGGAAATATATTTGAATGGGAAAACATTGGGAAAATGCATGCACGATACTACCTCCGACATAAAGACTAATTTATCGTTAGTATATTGGGAGATCGGTCCACCAAGAAATTTCTATGCCCCTCCCCCTCACTGCCCACAATTTCTACCAAAAGTTCAGTGAGGTATTTTCGTTGCGGAGAAATTTCATATTGTTTTTTTAAATGCAAATTTTGGCTAGAAAACTAAAGAGCAATAATATTTCTACCACAGGATTTCAGTACGGAACTGTATGTTAATTGCCATAGAGATTTTTAGCCATTTAAATGCATATTAATTCTCAAACCGTAAGACAATATAAAATGCATAAAAAATACCGAAATTTGTTGGATTTTAAAATCTAGGAAAAAAGGGTATTTTTGTTTTTAAGAAAATTGCAATTAATAAAATAAAAATATAAATGAACAAGAATCAAATTTTTGAACATTTTCCATCATTCTTTAATTTTTTTTTATAAATATTCTGTTTTACGTAGGACAAAAAGAACGGTGGCATGTTTTAGCCGATGAAATTGTCTACATTTTAGCAATTTTATATTTTTAATAAATTTTGATCGATGAAATGCAGGCGTTCTAATATTTACATTTCATCAATCCGAATTTATAAAAAAGTATATAAAATTGCTACAATGTAGAAAATTTCATGGGCTAAAACATGCCGTCATTCCTTTTGTCCTACGAAAAATTTTATTAATTGAATTTTTTTTCAAAAATAAAAATAATCTATGCACCTAGCTTTTAAAATTCTACAAATTTCGGTATTTTTTATATATTTAAATGTATTTTGGTTTGAAAAATAATGTGCATTTAAATGGTTAAAAATCTCTATGACAATTAACGACATTACTGTTCCATACTCAAACCCTTCTTTAAAGAAGTGGGTGGGATCCATAAATTCGGTGAAACCCTAACCATATTTTTTTGGGATCAAGAAAAGTAGGAGGGATCAGTAAGGCCTCTGATAAAAGCAGGTAGCACATTGAACACCTCAGCATAATGCTGCTCCCAATGTGCCATTTCCATTCGTATCAAGCAAACATTTTCCTTTAACAAGCAATTCAAACAACACGAATACTAATTCAACTGTTTTATAAATCAAAATCATTTCTCTTCATAATGAAATGTATTTACATATGTCTGCGATGAATGAAAAGTTTAGCAGTAATAAAGTGTAAAAAGTGCATCACAAGTAACGACAGTTCACACCCCGAACTCGTTTCTGCCTTTCATTTCGCCTTACGTAGGCTCTGACAGTTTACCTAAAATGAAAATGTGCTTCAGTTGGGGCCCGCCGGTAACTATGTGGGCGAGCACAAATTAAGATTGGTTAGTATTAGTGCTGCCACATTTGTTTTCGGGTTTCCAGGGGGTGGAGACCCCTCCAGGTTAAGATATGCTCGCACAAAAAAAAAAAAAATGCTTTCAATGAGACCTATACCGAAGTATATCAAAAGAAAATTTCCTTCATGAAATTAAATCATTGTTTCTTAAAACTTTTCAAAATAGGATAGATGTTGTCGAATGCTTCGTAAATTTCCGTCCTCACTTTGGCCCCTGAATAGACAAAAGAAACACATATATATTAAAAATTTACATTATTACGAGACTCGGCGAATGAGTTTATTTTTCCATTACCCGTTAAGACCACTTTTCCCGAAACGAAGATGAGCAGGACGATCCTAGGTTTCACCATGCGATAAATTAAACCGGGAAATAGTTCGGGTTCATAACTAGAATGTAAAGAAAGCATTTGATCTTAGCGTCTTTCGGTAACATGATGGTCTTCCAATTCACCCCGTCCTAACTTATCATATCCCATAACCTCACCTGGAAAACTGACTGTGAGTTAAAACCAGACCTTCCAAACGTATTGGAAACTTCACATCACAACTTCCAACCATATTTTGAATTTTGAAATCCAAAAATTTTGCCTAGACAAATATTCACAAAATTTAAGGGGACGCACATCGGGAATAATAAGCAAAAAGGGTCTTGGTAAAGTCGATCTGTGAACCTTAAACTTACGTCAAAACCCAACTTTTGTACTATTCGAGCATACTTTCTTGCCGCCAATCTGGATTGTTCCTCGCTAGAATAAAAAGAGACGATATTCACATTAATTACTATACCCCGAGACAATCTCCCCAATGCATGTTCACGTGATTACATTTTATCAATGTCACCTGTTGACAATGCAGTGACGTCATCTACTCGCCATATAGGTAACACCAATAAAACGACATGGAAGCTGTAATTTTTTTTTTCAGCGCCAGGTTTGTGGCATTTTACAGTGGTCATCTAATTTACAACGGCAGACTTAATCCACATTTGAAAAAGTAGGCCTGATTGATGTTGCATCAATTTAAAACTAAAACTCGAGTTTTTTTTATATATTCTTAATAATATACTGTACTCGGGTAATTTTTTTCCATTTTTTATACAATGGCACGGTAAAACATACGTCAACTTATAAATTTATTTTAAATTCCATTGAGGTACTAAAACTAATGTCAATTGGCGTCTCAGCGGCCATTACGATTTGTTACGCGCTCTTCGGTGTTGGAACGTGGTCCTTTGGCCTCATGAACATTTGTCCAACCGTGAATGTGGGATTATACCCCTCTCCCCCCACCAAAGTGCATTATATACTGGTTGTCAGGTACTGAATTGAATTGTATAACATAATGAGGGATTCCAATAGATTCAATTCTACTCAGTACACTAGTCAGAAATTGAATGCCATATGGTTGGGGGGTTATCCCACTTTCAGGAGAATTCTCCCTCGTCAGTTGAAATTCTATACATCATCGTTAAACTGAATTTCTAACAATTTCAAACTTTCTTTAGGATGATTATTCCATTGCCTAATAACACGCAAAATAAAGGACAAATAATAATAGTCCATCCTAGCATGCTTTTCAATTAAAGGATTTGAATGAACATGACGGCCTCGAGCCTTTGAATTAGGTTTGCAAGTATTAGCAGTTAATATTGAATTGCAAGTCAAGTTTATTCTCTGAAATAAACCCAGGCTCAAATTATCCCGCCTTGGCCTTAGATAATCCCATTGCAAAGATTTGAGCATTTCTGTGACACTGGTAGTCCACTGATAGTTACCCTTAACAAATCTGGCAGCCCCACTCTGAACCATTGATAAAACACTTTTTTTTGGTCTCTACATTGATTTTAAGGTTTGGTGATTCACAAACCTTTACTAAATGTTTAATTAGCGTTTTGTTATAACGTTTATTCAAGTTTATTAAACTTTAGTTTTGGGTTTATTATGAACACTGACCACTAATTAATCAGTTAACTAATTATTTAAATGGGTATGAAACCCTCAACAAAACTTGAGGTAATACGTCAAGAGTACATCAAAATAATAAACTTTCCACTACAAAAGCAAATATGTGTTCCATAAATATCCCATGAAGTAAAAATTTCATTTACATAATAATGCGGAAACAAAATTAGCATGACGTCGGAATAATATGGCATAAATTACATTTTTTATTTCACAAAAACTAGAGGGAATATAGTTGCCAAAATTGCGGGTAAGCAAATATTTTAATATCCGCTTTTAATTAAAATTAACTTGTGTTGAGGGTTTCATACCTTTTTAATTTAAATTTGTAAATGGTTTTTTCTCAACAACTGCTAGTCAATAGCTAGACTATTAGGTAGGTAAATAGATAGTTTATTAGCAGTGGTACAAGATACAAATTTCCATACAGTGCAACCAGTCAAATGAAAAATTGGGTTACAGCTAAAAAGAATTTGTAAAAAGAATGAGAAAAAGCACATACAATCCAATGTTTTACATTATGATAGCTTGAATTATAGCTCTTTGTACTAACAAGTGTTGGAGGAAAAAATAAAGGAAAAGAAAAAGAATAGCTAGACTATTACTCATTATAATTACAACCAGGTTTTATTTCTCATTACAATAACAAGATCCGCAAACATTTGACCTCACTGAAACACTGAAACAGTACTACACTGATTGCTTGTAAAGAATGTTCGTTTTCAAACTTATAAGTAGCTATTCTTAATTAGTTAAAGTGACACAATGAAATGCTTTTTCAGTACTGGATGCTGAATTTTAAATGTTGAATATGCTTTAGTTGATAAAACGTCAAGTGTTAATTGAGTTAACTAAGTGTGTTTAATATAGCGGCATTTATTAATGGTGAATCTTTGGTTTGGCATTCCATGCAAAAAATGTAGGGGATTTGTGGGACATTAAATATGTTGAATTTAAATGATATTGCTTTTCTAAACATAAAGAGGAAAGTTCAGCATTTCTGTTTTACATTGATACAGGTTGAAGGTATCCCATGTAAATAGTAAGAACTGGAAATAAAAATAGTAAACTAATACATTCCTTTAATAAAAAGATGTCATTTTTCTATCCTTAACTGGAAATTACTTACGCCAAGTAAAAAGAAATCCTCAATCTCAGAGAAACAACCGAGCATGAATCCAGTATCTATATGATTCGATATTGTGACAAATACCGTCTGATTTATTTGTTCCTATAAAATTTAAGATAACTAAGAATATTTATGGCTCGTACACTGGGAGTAAAATAAGCAAGTGAAATTATAGAAATGGATAATTCTCTTTACTTAATCAAAATACCCATGTAAAAAAATTTGTGTTAAAACCTTTTTTTGCAGAACATTTTCTGAAAAATTTATTTCTTCACAGAAATGTACCGAACAAGCTATTAATGCCATTAATTGATTAACACTTTAAAATGACATTAGACTGACAAATGCTGCAATTATTCCCTGCATTTGTGTAGAAAATGATTTTATTATTAAGACCTAGTTTCATATTAATTTTAGCCTTTTTTCCCTCAAAATAACATGTCGAATACCAAAGTTTTTATTTGAGCATATATAGGGCTTGAGAACATCAGGTGGTATATAAATGAGGACTTATGAAAAGATACCAAGTGTCAGTATTGTTAAGCACTAGCCCCCTCTCTTGACTGGCCAACATAATATTCATAGTTACCTGGGTTAATGTGTTGATCTTTTGTCCTCGGAGATATATTGGGCCATGTATCAACCCTTGGCAAATGCCAATAATAAGTGTTTTTTCCCACTGTAATCCCATCTATTTTCATTCTAAGTGGAAATAACCAAGGTGACAGAAGAGCAAGGAATTTCACCTATTTTAATTTATTCATTTATTCAGGCACCACACCAGCTAAGTTCATAGGTTAGAGCCCCTCTATCTCCCCTACCTAACCCCTATAGACTTTTCATTCTTATTCTGGACAGGTGTCGAATTCCAGGTGATGTCTTACACAGGTCATTACCACCCACCCACACAGAAATAAAATATCCAGTCCGTTGCTCAGTTGTTGGTCACTTCTCCCTTGGGTCTCATTAATAATCTGCCCTTACAGTCATCATTGGGTCAGAGTGGTCTCTGTTAGGTTTGACTTCCTTTGCATGTTGTTTACATCTCCTAGGAGGTTTGTGATCACCCATAATAAGGGTTTGGTGGTCAAATAATTTATGCACTTACAGGTGCAATATTCAAATTCTAAAGATATGTAAAAGAATTGAGTTTTGCATCGAGGAACGTTAGGAATGTGGAATTTAAGAAATGAATTCATAAATGTTAAACTCCAAATTTCAAATTTAAGAATCGAAACCATTGATTGTTTAATGGTACGATGAAAGAAAATATTATAATGAAAAAATGTCTAAAATGATTTAAAAGCAAATATTATTTATGAAAGAATGTCTAAAATGATATGAAGGAATGTAGAAACATTCCAAACTATGATATAAATAGCACGGCCTAAAATTACCATTGGTCATTCATCTAATTGAGATCATGTAGAAGACTAATTAAGAAGACCGGGTCTCAATTTAATAAACCATTGTTCTTAATAATGTTCTAACTTATTCAAATGTTCAAATATTCAAATGTTCCATAATGTTCTAACTTATTCAAAGTAAATTTGTTAGTGCAATCTAAGGCAATAATCAAGTAAAATAAAGTCTTTTTAATCAAATGTAATGAAATAATCTTAGGTGCCTGATGCCGTTCATATGCCCTTGAGGCACTCTGCATCAATTAGTGCTATTAGTTTATCTGGTCATTTGAATATGTATTAATTTTATTAGGATATATTTTATCTGCAAACTATATTACTATATTCAATTATTTTGTATTTCTAGTTGACCTTTCTGGGCATCCTGGATGCATGCCCAGAGGCATTTCTTTTTGACTTGTTAGAAACTATTGTATCAGGAATTACTGAGCAAGGTTAATAGGGCACCCTAGATCAGGGCAATCGAATAGTATTTCATTTCCTGTAAGAAAGTTCTAGAATGTTCTTAACCACCATTTTTACCTAAATTTTAGAATTATTTCATTGGTTATTAGTTTTTAGGACCAGCTTATATGGGTATATAAGCTGGATTGTGATATATAACAGAACTACTGACTTATGAGAACTGGATGCCAGTTGCTCTGCCCCTTTTTGCATTATTATTATTGAACGATTTCATCTCTGGTCTGTGCTGGAGAATCCCTCCAGCAAACCAGTAACTATACATTGTGTATCATGATCATACAGAATGAATAAAACATTTTCTCACTGTAATTGCAATAAATCATAATCTTGGAAAGTCTCTTGTGCTTTTGGAGTACAAACCATCAACTCTGAGGTCTAGGGGAGAGAGATTGATCTAAATAAAATGTCAAATCTAAGATAAAGATGTTTCACGTTCTTGAAAAAGGAAACGAACATTTTAATGGCGCCCAACATGGGGCCTTGAATTATCAGTACTCTTGCTAGTATCTGGTACAAGGGCTCCAAACCCTAGCCCGGGACTACTAGGCTTGTACTCTGAATCATGAGACTTGCTAAACTAATAAAATAAAATCACTTACTGTTGTTACTTGGTTACTGCCACATATTTACGCTGGGGAAAGTTCCCACACTATTACTACTTGCGAATTAACCAATCTCACTTTTTCTTGCGTGATTTTCGGGGTGCAAAGACAGGAAATCCACGCGAGAGAGGTCTGGCTCAAGTACACTGGTCAACCATCTTGCAATACAACGGTGGCTCGTAGAGTCCCTATAAAGAAAAAACGAACCAGATAAGTTCACTTCTCCCAATACCTAGTTACCTGAACAACAGAATATCAGTCAATAAATATTATTAAAAAGAAACATTTTACATCATGCCAGGAAACCCTGAATCACCCAAACGGGAGGCAGGTGCCTTCCCGCCCAGGATGTCCCAAGAGGACATGCAGCAGTGGGAGTCATCCCTACCCCCTGCCCTACATAATATGATAGAAAGCCCTCACCAAAGGGAAGCCCTTTTTAACTATATGCACCGAACCAGGGAAGGCAGACCTCCACATCCTCCAGCATTCCCCGATCTAACAGACAACGAAAATAGGGCGCCTATGCATTTATACTTTATCCAAACCTAATGTGGAACTGATTTGAGCGCCACCACAACCTAATTACTGAATGTAACCACACCCTGCTAAGAAATAGTCCTTTGCTGGGATAG
>JAQFYV010000142.1:0-14110 GCA_034695065.1 Choneiulus palmatus | reverse complement strand
TAGAAAAAAATATGAAATTAATATATGCCGAAGGGGTAAATATAAAAATAGGATAAATATGAAACTAATATAAGTCGGAAATATATAAAATAAAAAAATAATAAAATAATTAGTGGGAAATTGAAAACAATGGAAAAATGAAAAGCGGATGTATAAAAATGTAGGCCTATATATGTATAAAATAGGACAAAATGGGAAATTAATATAGGCTCAAATAGTGAGCATATAAAATAAAATAAATATGAAACTGATATATATGTGAAATATATATAAAATAATAAAAAAAAGGAAATTAATGAATGGGGTATAAAGCATTGGAAAAATAAGAAATTAATATGTAAAATATAAAAAAATAAAAGCATATTTTTATTTCATATTAATATATAAAGTATAAATGTATAATGTGGCTAAACACATTTTGCATAAAATTATGAAAAACCTTTAGGGACATTGTTGAAATCTTCAGGATTTGATTTAGCAAAAATTATATAATAATTTTTTTTGAATATAAGTTTTATAAATTCAAACCTTTAATTATTCCTAATTTCTTTTCTTGGTTTTACATAAAAAACTGGCTGTTAATTCTATTTTGTTATATTTCCAAATTCTTAATTTCCTAAGTTCTCTTTAAGTTATTCTATAATTGAATTATTTAATGCAATAAAATTACTTTGTATGCTTTTTTTAACAATCTTGAACCAGGATTATTAGGATCATTCCATTAAAAAAACCTAAATGTCAATGCAATTTTTTATGGATTTCACAATTATTTTTTTATTTTCCTGAATTTTTTAAATTTTGATGGCAGATTGGATTTATTAAAAAAATCGTACAGAATATTAAACATAATTCTCAAATTTATTCATTTAGAAAATACTATTCCTAAAATTTCACAATAATGTTAGGCATAGTTATTTTATAAAAAAATTAAAATAAATTTGACAAAGTGTTGTGCATTGCACGTGCAAATTACATTTGGGTGTTCATTAATTTGCACGTGCAGTGATAAATGTAGGAATGAGGCTGAACATAGTTGCCAAAATTTTGATATGGAGTATTTTTGATATGCTCTATCATTTAGAAATAACTTTTTGTGAGGGTTTCATTCCCCAATAAATACAAACTCTTACTAGAGGCCAACGTTTTTCATTCAGAATTCCGCAGAAAAATAATGCTTGGAAAATTTTCTGCAGAATAAATTATTCTGAAATTTCCAGTTTTCTGCATTAAAATTCTGCATAAAAACGTCCTAATTTTCTTCAGAATTCTGCTGAACGTTCTGCAGAATTTATTCTGCAGAAAAAGTGCCAATTTTCTGCCGAATTTTTTTCTTCACAGAAATTTTACTGACGAAATAATTATGCCATTAATTAATTAAAATTTTAAATAATGATTTTTGCGGGACAAATGCTGCAATTTAGTTCCTGTATTTCTGGAGATAATGCATTTCTTATTTAGACCTAGCGTCATAATAACTACAACATGTTTTTGTTCCCCAAAACGAAAGGTCGAGGGTCAAAGTTCTTAATTGGGCTTATAGAGGGGTTGAAAACATTGTTAGGCATATATGAGAACTTAGGAAAGGATAAAGAGTGTAAGTCTATTAAGGATTAATATAAGTAATCTAAGGATGCAGTTCTATGTGTACGTAGTTGCAAATGTGTTAATTACTATTTTATGCTAATCCCCAAAATTCTCTGCAGAAAAAAATTCTGCATATATATTTCTGCAGAATTTTCTCTGCAGAGAAAATTCTGCAGATATTTTTCTGCAAAATTTTCTCTGCAGAAAAATTTCTGCAGAAAATTCTGCAAAACTACCCGTTTTCCTGTAGATAATACCTTTCAATGCCTTCGAGTTGTTGTTATATATTTGGAACATTTTGATCATTTTCTGCAGAATTTTCTCTGCAGAAAATTCTGCTAAACTACACATTTTCCTGTAGATAATACCTTTCAATGCCTATGAGTTGTTGTTGTTGTTATATATTTGGAACATCTTGTTCATTTCTTCTAATTTTTTCACAACGGAAAACACCAAAACTTTCTAACATTTTCAAATCTGCACATCCATTTTAATAAAACTGAATTTGAACATCAGAAATTTTTCTGCAGAGAAAATTCTGCAGAAATTACACAAAGGCACTTGTGGAGGTGTGAAAATAAGATAGGCTGAAGTGTTGACTTACTCTCGGGTCAAGACATTTTCAAAGACCTAAGGTGCCCCTAACTCTTAACGAATAGGCATAAGTTTTGCCAACATTAAAAACTGTAGTGTCAGCATAATCTTTCTTCTGGTGCCAGTTTCTTAATTTCCAAAATTAATTTAGTCATTTCGTAATTGAATTATGTAATTATTTGATGGCAAATCATTTCACTCATGTTGCACTTTAAGAGATTGCCGCTGTATTTTTTTGCAGGCATGCAGCAGACGTGCCCTTAATAAATTAATAGTTGTTGATTTTTGACTTCGTGCCTATATGCTCGTATGCTTTCGGGTGGTTGGGAGGATTTAGGGACCTTGTCGTAAAGATTCCTTACAGGAATTCCTATTACATTTGCCAAAAGTTCAAGTCCTGACTTTTCATCCAAATTGTTGGCTGTTTGTATTTGCTATTCAAGATAAAAATGACAGAGAAAGGAGCAGTGCCAATCTGCCCGGCTTTTATTCGGCTATTTGGTATTCAAGGCACTGTCAGGCACTTGCATAGAAAACAAAATGCTTTTTATTCTGCTGCTTCATTTCAACGGGCAACCATTACATTGTAAGGGGAAGAAAGCAAAAAGGAATTGATTTTCTTCTGTTGATCCACTGTGGTGACAATCTTGGAAAATGAAAAGGATTGAGATTACACATTTTGGGATCTCGAGCAATTGCTGGTCTTGTTTTCGACACGAATACGCTTTCAAAATGAGACTCCCTTCTTCGACAATCTGGGTTGCTCGTGAAATGTCGAATTGGCCAATAATACCTGAAGATGCACTTCAAAATGTTTGCAATGAAAAATGTAAGTCGTGTTCCCGAATCATTCCCGAATGCATGTGTAGCCACAGAATCGGGATGTAACTACTACTAAAGTAGAATAACCCTTCTGTTTCCAACTCGAAAAGCTGCAAACCACTAGTCATGTCAATTATTTAAACCTCATTTTACCCTAGAGATGCATAGCCTGCATATAGATTAACGGCACTTTCCTTGTCAGTACTTGTGAAGGTAGGAGTGGCATGTGTGGTTGGTGGTATATCATTATGTTGCTAGAAGAGAGTTTGGACCAGAGGGGGAACCAGCATTTATCAGTTTTTCGATCAAAGGTCAAACAAAGACTATTCAATTAAACCTTCATTGGTGAGAATGCTCCCTCATCCCTTGAGACATAAACATCATTGTTAAACTGAATACTGGACACTTTTGAACAATTTTTAGGAAGATTATTCTATTGTCTGATAACTCTTAAGAGTGCAAGAAAAAGGGCCAATTGTGAACATCCATTCATTACTGTTTCAGAATAACTAGGGCTGTTAATGCACCACTGATGCAGTTATTAATCCCTTATTCATGAGAATGTTACCATATCCCTTGAGATTTAAACATCATTAATTGTTAAACTGAATGCTGCGCACTTTTGAACAATTCTTAGGAAGATTATTCCATTGTCTGACAAGAGTGCAAGAAAAAGGACTAATCAACGTATCAACGGCCCTAGCTACTCTGTTCCAGAATAGCTAGGGCCGTTGATACGCCATTGATGCAGTTCAATTAATCCCTCATTCATAAAATACTTCCTCATCCCTTGAGAACGTAAGCATCATTGTTAAACTAACTACTGGACATTTTACACAATTTTTAGGAAGATTATACTATTGTTTGATAGGAGTGCAAGAAAAAGGACCAATTGCAAGCAGCCAATCTATATTGTTCCAGAATAACTATGGCCGTTGATGCGCTTTAATTAATCCTTCATTCATGAGAATACTGACACATCCCTTGACACGTAAATACATTGTTAAACTGAATACTGGATGCTTTTGAACAATTTTTAGGAAGATTATTCCATTCTCTGACAGTGCAAGAAAAAGGACCAATTAATTACAGGTAAATCTTATATTTATCCAGAATAACTAGGGCCATTGATGCAACTCAACTTCATTCACGAGAATGCTTCTACATCCCTTGAGACGTAAACATCCTTGTTAAACTAAATATTGGATACTTTTGAAAATTTTTAGAAAGAATATTCTATTGTCTGATTTCTCTTTAGAATGCAAGGAAAAGAGCCAATTGTGAGCATCTGTTCTATACTGTTCCAGAATAACTAGGGTTGTTGATATGCCATTGATGCAATTCAATTAATTCCTTATTCATGAGAATGCTTCCACATCCCTTGAGACGTAAACATCATTGGTAAAGTGAATACTGGATGCTTTTGAATCACAAGTATAGTTAACAATGGAAGTTGAAAATAGTTGGCATCAGTTCAATTTTAATGATACAATTACGACATTTAGACCAAATTATTTTGCAATCATTTTTTTTCACTACTAATCAAAATGTCATTGTTCTTAGATTTAAATTGGATTATTACCAAGTTTTTTTAAAATTCTGGACTTTTGTTACTTTTTCAGACTTTTGTAGCTCTGCTCAAAGTCCCTGTTTTTGTCTTATGACATGAAAGAGTAGTGTAAGGCCTACTTTAATTCTCCATGGGCTATTAACATCACTCCAATGCACCTTTAATAGGGATAACTGCCACTTAAGTGCCTTTAATTTTTTACGCTAATGTCAAATGTAAAAATGTATAAACCATTTTACTTAAGATCCAGGTTTTCAATACATTACTAAAAATAACTTCTTTGATACAAATTTTGCATTTGAATACTGGATAAATGCTAACCTATTCATGTATAAATAGAGAAGAAAAATGTCCTAATCCTTATTTGCACTTTCTACAAAGAAGCACATATAAGGAAAATGAGTTTAGCAGATACTGCAAACAGACAAGCTGTAATTGAATTAGGCCTATGCAACTGATGAAAATTATATTAAGAGTAGAGTGTACACTTGTCCTCAAATGCAAACTCATCTGCATTATTTTATGCCAAATTAGAGAAAACCAGACATTGTACAATGTCTTGAATGGGTACGGAAATTTGGAAGTATAGGACTGCATTAATGTAATGGGGCATTTTATGTACAAATTACATTATTCTTCTGTATAAAAATGCCATTTTTGAGCTGAAATTAAGCAATGGGAAAGTTTGACAGTAGTTATCCTAATGTACAAGCTTAATATTTTTCTTAAAAATTCACCTGGACCAAACTGAATTCACTCAATTTAACAAAGATAATCAAGTTCTTGGAATTAAGTTTAGGGCAGAAATCTTGTTTTAACCTGAACATTGTGCGGACTTTGAGTGCAATAAGACAATTGGCTTTGTCAAGCATGAAATCATTATATTACTTCTGAAAGAGTCTATTTATCAAAGGGTCTTTGAACCTAAAATAATATTTAGAAAGGTTTTATGACAGAGGGGAAATATCAAAACTGATTTGTTTTGGGTCAGTATCAGAATCGGGTTGCGAGATAAGCATGCCCTATATACTCTCAGAACAAAAGGTGGCAATTTGTAGCACAGGTGGCACCCTTGGGTTATTCCTATGTAAAATTTGAAATTCTTGGACCTCTTGTTTATATATACATGTACATGTATATATATATATGCATATAACCCGAGATCCGTTTGGCGTATTATCAGGGTTTGGTAGATCATATTCAAACTTGTGATTTGGTGCATCTGACTAAAAGGCAGAATTGCAACATATGTCTTTAACATGCATTGATAAAGCTTCTTAGATTTTGTGATTCTGCATTTTAGTCAAATGCACCAAACAGTCTTGGGGTCCATTTTTCTCTTTTGGCTTTAGATAGAATTTTCTTTGCATCAGTGGCGTAAATCTTGAAAAATAATCCTGACTGATAATTTTGATTCCTTCATTCATCTTTATCAAAAAAATCTTATTACCCCATTACACTGGACAAAAGAATTTGAATTTTTTTTGGCATCTACATAAAAATAGCCATTATAGATTTTGAGGTGCTGAATACGTATATGACAGTGATAATGTTTAATTGGCTACGGTTTAGGAGAAACAAAAATTAAGAGAATCATGTTATATAGTAATACGTAAATAGAAATCTAATTTAACAGAATTTGAAATTATTTTGCTATCCACATAAAATTAAATTAAGTCATTTCTTATAGATTTCGAGGTTCAGAACACGAATATGACAATGAAAATGCTTATTTTGCAAATACATTTTTGTATGCATTGAAAATAAAATTTCACTATACATTGCAAAATGCATTTCACTAAACATTGCAAAATACATTTAAACAAGAAATTTGAAATGCTTGTTTAGATGTGTTTTAAATGTTCCTGAAATGTATTATTTGTTTTGGAATAAATTTGGTTTTATTATGCATCTATAGGAAAACATTTCAAAATATATTCAAATGTATCTATACACAGCAATACATGTTCCGCATCATTGTCCATTGATTTTAAAATTGGTTACACTAAAATGTATTTTTAAATGTATTTTAAATTTATATTTAAATGTATTTTAAAATGTATTCTAAAATATACTTTAAAATCAACTTGAAATGCATTTTCTAAAATTCACTTTAAATTAAATGATTCAAAAATGCATTTTTCTTCAAATGCATTTTGAAATACATTCCAAAATGCATTTGTTTTGTATATAGAAGATTATACCTAATTTGTTTACATTTCTTTCCTCATATTAGAATTACCATTTTCCTACATAAAATATTTTCTGAAATCATATGGTAATTTTTGACAATATATTTGCATTCTGATAACTGTCAATCTATATTATGCTATGGGTAATTCTTAACATTCCTTTATTTAACCATCATCAGTTCTTCTTTTTACCTACTTACAAATATTCTTCCTTTTCTTTCTTGAATTAAACATGCATTATTCAGATGTTCTCATTGTTTGCCATTTCAATCTAAATGTTTGAAAATGATGTCAGAATTTGTGCAATTTTCCATTTATCAGTAATAAGCAATTGGCAATGGAAATGAGCTTGTAGTATGTAATGGAGACTTATAGTGAGACAAGTTCTTCAGATGTTAGTGGAAAAATTTCCATACTTCTTGTCTATAAATAATTCATGTATGGTTGGAGTTTTTGGTAGAATACGTGCCCATAAGTTCTGGTAAAATTTAATGAAATTATTTTGGCTGCATTTGAATTTGAAATAAAAGGCACCGAAATGAGGCTTTGGTGTGTTTACCTCGATGCCAACATGATGCTGAAATCATGATTAAGACATGATGAATGCATGATGTCAATATTCTCAGATAATTTCAAGAGAAAATGATGGTAAACATCATATATGGCTTGTTTGTTGACTTGTAAAAAGCCAGACATACTCTTTTTTGCATTATCCATTAACTTGAATGATTTATAATGATTGCTTATTGTAAACTCATTTACGTAAATTTTATATGCCAAAAGCCAGAAAAAAAAACATATTTGGAAATGAAATATTCAATGTGGGATAATTAATTTTTCATAGTTTTCAATGAGAAGATGTGCATGCAGTCTGAAAGATGCACAATTCTGTGTAATGCTGTCATCAATGCAGTTTTATTCCAATGACAAGTGTTTTTATTGGCATAAATAATGTTGGCCTGGTTTGACTAATTCTGCTTTCAAAATGTCAAAGAGATGTAATCCATTTTGGCTGATTAAAAGAATGTATAATCACTTAATCTTCTACAATTGCTAATAAACATGTTAAATAAATCTTATGTAATTGCAAGACAAATATCATATTGTCATCTCTCTCTTAAGGGTAATTTTCTTCCATTTTAGGAAAAGTGGGCTTAAAATATAATACTGTAATGTTTGCTTTTAGTTTTCCAACTAGTGCACTTGTCATATGAATTTTATTTTTGATATATTAATTCTTATACTTTCTCTAGTTGTGACCTGATAATTCTTATCATTCCTTCACTTGAAACATGATAATTTTATCTTTCCTTCACTTTTGACATTATGATTTTATCATTCCTTCACTTTTGACATGATAATTTTATCATTCCTTCACTTTTGACATGATAATTTTATCATTCATAAATTTTTGAATTAATTTTATCATTCCTTTATTTTTGACATGATAATTTTATCATTACTTCTCTAATGACATGATAATTCTATCATTCCTACACTTTGGAAATGATAATTCATATCCTTAATTCACTGGCATTATGATAATTATAATACTTTCTTCACTAGTGAACTGATAATTCTTATCATTCCTTCTCTTGTGACCTAATAATTTATTATTCCTTCACAGGTGACATAATAATTTTAACCTTCCTTCACTTGGGACATGATAATTAATATCCTTACTTCACTGGTGTTATGATAATTATAACTTTCTTAACTAGTGAACTGATAATTCTTATTTCTGAATCACTATTCCCAATAATCTCAATACTTTCTTCACTTGTTACCTGATAATTTGTCATTCCTTCTCTTGTGACAAGAAAATTCTATCACTTTTTTATTTGGGACATGATAATTCTTATCCTTGCTTCACTAGTGTTCTGATAACTAAAATCCTTTCCTCACTTGTGTCCTGAGAAAAGGATTATAGTTATTAGAACACCAGTGAAGCAAGGATAAGAATTCCCAATAGTTCTTAGCCTTTCTTCACATGTGACCTGATAATTCTTATTCCTCATTCACTATTCCCAATAATTGTTATCCATTTTTCACTTGTGTTCTAATAATTATAATCCTTTCTTCATTTGTGTTCCGATAATTATAATCCTTTTTTCTTTTGTACCCTGATAATTCTTATCCCTCATTCAGTATCTTCAATAATTCTTATGCTTTCTACACTTGTGTCCTGATAATTTGTATCATTCAATTACTTGTGACCTGATAATTCTTATCTCTAATTTTTTGCACCAAATAATTATTTACCTTTCTTCACCTGTGAAGTGATAACTCTTATCCTTCATTCACTATACCAAATAATTCTAATCCTTTCTTGCTTCTGTTGTGGTAATTATCCTTTCTTCACTTGTGACCTGATAATTGTTATCCTTCATTCACTATTCCTAAGAATTCTTATCTTTTCTAATGTTTTGATAATTTCTTTACTTGTGACCTAATAATTCTAATCCATTATTCACTATTCCTAATAATTCTTGTCCTTTATTCACTATTCCTAATAATTCTTGTTCTTTATTCACTATTCCTAATAATTCTTGTCCTTCCTTCCCTTGTGTTCTTTTAACTCTTTATCCCTTATTCATTATTCCCAATAATAATCTTTTTTTCCCTTATGTTCTGATAATTGTAATTCTTCCTTCTCTTGTGACGTAATAATTGTTATTCTTTCATCACATGTGTCCTGATAATTCTTATCCTTTCATCACATGTGTATTGATAATTCTTATCTTCGTTCACTTGTGGCAGGATAATCTGTGTCTTTCTTTACATATGTTCTGATAATTTTTATCCTCTCTTAATTTACGACCTGATAATTTTCTCTTCCCTTCACTTGTGACATGATAATTCTTATCATTCATTCACTCATGACCTCATAATTCTTATTCCTTAACTTGTGACCTGATAATTCTTAACCTTGCATCAATTATGACCTGATAATCCTTAACCTTCCATCAATTATGACCAGATATCCTTATCCTTCCATCAATTATGACCTGATAATCCTTATCCTTTCTTTGCTTGTGGAATTTTATCCTTTACTTATGGCTCGAAACTTGTTATCCTCCCTTCACTCGTGACCCGATAATTCTTTTCCTCCCTTTACTTGTGACCCGATAACTCTTATCCTTTCTTACCTTGAGACCTGATAATTCTTATCCAACAACCTACATGTGTACTGACACTTACCATCATTGCCTAACTTTTCCATCCTGTTTGTCTTTGATTTTCTTATTTTAAGCTTCTTTTTCTTGGCATCTAATAATTTGAATCTTTCCTTCCTTACCCATCATATAATCATTATTCTCATTCTTAAGTACAACCAATGAAACTATCCAGTGTTATGATAACCCTAGCCTTTTTCAAACCAATGCAGCACTACATCTTATTATCTTTATAGTCTTGAAATGTGACATTTCTTTCTCAAGCTAGAAAATCTGAGAGGTTGATTGAAAGTAGCTTTTCACATCTTCAAATCTGATTTCTGGTATTAGATCTAGATCAAATTCTTATTTGGAAAGATAAGTCACTAAATAAACACATTGCAGTTCATCTTCTTAGATGACAAGAGCTTACTTGCCACTGAGGAATAACATAGATTTGGAAACTTGGAAAAAAAAGATGTGCAAAAGTGCTTATCTTAAAACTAAAATGAAGACAAAGATGAATAGCAAGTAATTAAGCTCAAGGAGTGAAATCTCATCTTAGCAAATGATGAGACCTAAAAAACTTTCGTAAAAAACAACAATTCTCACTTTGCGAAACTGCATAGCAAATCTTTTATGATTTGCTGTTGTTCCCATTTTTCTTCATTGCTATTTTTGTTGATTAGGAATCAAATTAAAGTAGATGCCATTCTCTTCTGAGATCATCAGAGATCCTTGTTGTTGTTTTTTACAATAAATAGTGCAGTGATTTGCCATTTTGGTGGGAAAAACCTAAATTTTATAAATTATTTATAAAGGCATTAGCAGTGCTTAAATTGGAATTAATACATTGGCCAAGACACTAGAGTATTGTAATGAGATGTAGTTCATTCTCATTAACACATTGTAATAAGATTGGGTGGTAATGATTGATTGGGAAATAAAGATCTGTTGAATAGTTACAAATCTTTGCATTAAAAAAATTGCTTTAGTCTAATTAATGAAACAAAACATTGCTGGATTGATCTAACAAATTTTGGAAAAAAGGTTTTTTTTGGAATTTTTGAGTAATTTTGTGTAAGGCTATATTCCATTGTGATAATGCTTATTTTCTATTAGCAAAAATGAGTACCTGATCTTCTGCTAAAATTTTGTCAGAAATAATTTTAGTAGGCCTATGACAAGGCATAATAAGTATGCTGATTGTTGGGTACTGTATTGAATTGAATTGAAAAGGCAATGCAGAATTTTTTTGTGTATTTGAGTTTGGTTTTATGATATTTTTGAAAGAATTTTTATGAATATTATCATATCGATCATTATTATATCTCAATTGCTTCTATAAGTAACAAAAGCTTCTTTAAAAGGGGGCTTGAGTACGGAACCATAATGTTAACTTCCATAGAGATTTTTTAGCCATTTGGAGGTATATTAATTTTTTAAAATCTAGGACTAGACGTCATTTATTGAATTTTAAAATCTAGGACTAGACGTCATTTATTTTTTAAAAAAAATGGCAATTAATGAAATAAAAAATAAAAATTCAAATTCAAATTTTAAGCATTTTGCATCCATCTTTATTTTTTTTTTATAAATACGTTTTCCCTAGAACAAAAAGAAATATGCTATGTTTTAGCTGATGAAATTCTCTACATTTTAGCAATTTTAAATATTTTTATAAATTTTGGTTCAGGAAATGCAGGTGTTATAATATTTACGTTGCGTGTATTTCATCAACCAAAATCTAGAAAAAAAAATATATAAAATTGCTAATATGTAGAGAATTTCATCTGCTAAAACATGCAGTATTTCTTTTTGTCCTAGGAAAAACGTAAGATTAATAACAAATTTTTAAAGATCTAATGAAAATGTTTAAAATTTTATCCTTTTTTTTATTTTTTTTTATTAATTATAATTTTTTAAAAATTTGAAAATACTCTCTAGTCCTAGCTTCTAAAATTCTACAAATATTGGTATTTTTATGTATTTTTATGTCCTTTGGATAAAAAATTAATGTGCATTTAAATAAAAAATGAAAACGAAAATTCAATTTTTCAACATTTTCTTTAAAAATTTGTTATAAATCGTCCATTTTTTCCAGAACAAGAAGAAATACAATATTTTTTAGCTGATGAAATTGTCTACATTTTAGCAATTATATATATTTTTTATAAATTTCGGTTCAGGAAATGCAGGTGTTCTAATATTTACAATGCTTATATTTCATCAACCAAAATTTAGAAAAAATATATAAAATTTCTAATATGTAGAGAATTTCATCAGCTAAAACATGCCATATTTCTTTTTGTCCTAGGAAAAATGTAAAATTTTAAAACAAATTTTTAAAAATTGATGGAAAATGTTTAAAATTTCATCTTTTTTTGTTTTTAATTTTTTATTTTATTAATTATAATTTTTTAAAAATTCAAAAATACCCTCTAGTCCTAGATTCTAAAATTCTACAAATTTTGGTATTTTTTATGTATTTTTATGTTTTTTGAATAAAAAATTAATGTGCATTTAAAAATATATAAAATTGTTAATATGTAGAGACTTTCATCAGCTAAAACATACCGTATTTCTTTTTGTCTTAGGTAAAACGTAAGATTTATAACAATATTTTAAAGATGGATGGAAAATGTTTAAAATTTCATCCTTTTTTCGTTTTATATTTTTATTTTATTAATTTTAAATTTTTTAAAAATTCAAAAATACCCTTTAGTCCTAGCTTCTAAAATTCTACAAATATCTGTATTTTTTAGGTATTTTAATTTCCTTTGGATAAAATTTTTTTTAATGTGCATTTAAATGGCTAAAAATCTCCAAGGAGATTAACATTGCGGTTCCATACTCAAGCCCACTCTTTAACCTAATGGCATTTATACTCTTTATACTTTTTTCTAGTGTGGTCATCTCCTTTAAATAATCCTAAATACATTTTATACAGAATTGCAAACTTTTTGAAAACTATGTTGTTCAAAATTATTTTTCCTTAGTCTCAGGTATTTCTTTTGGACTCCACTTTGTACTTTTATGCTGCGTTTTTCAATTGCGGAAATCCATGCAATGTCATTTCTTTGCTTCCTGACGTCATGCTAGAAGCTAGGAATGACGTCATTACACTGTGACGTCATAATGCTTTTTCGTGCCTATCTGGGTCACACTTACCACACAATGAATAGGAGAAATAACAAGATTGGGAAAGTCTTTAAATCTTTCCTTAGGGATTTTGTTGGCCCCTTGAAAGTAGGCAATCACTGCCAATAGATATGTATTGTAAAAAAGCCCTTTTGTCGTGCCCTAGGAAAATTTTTTTTTTTTTTTTTTGCTTTTTTTAGGAACGCTTTTTTCTATTTTTAGTCTTTTTTTTCCTGTATTGTCAATATGAATTTGGTGCTAACCATGTTTCAAACTGGCTTCAAATGGACACTTTTTTGTCAGGCTTAAGCTGGCTTTGTTGTATTTTTAATCATAGGAAAACATTTTAGGAGAAAATTGTAAGCTTGAAATAAGATCCTTAAAAGCTGGTATCAAAGACTTGGCTTTTTACCTTAGGACTAAGTAAGATCTTGGCCTTAAGTTTAGGCATAAAGCTTTCAAAGAATTAGGCCTGCTAAGTGGAAAATTGAAATTTAAAGGGGAAGATCACCCTGGATAAAAATTATTTTTTCTTTCAATAGTAAAGGGGGATAAAATAGTATTTCTAAATAAATATTTTCACAACTATGTTATGCATAGGGCCTAGTTATTTTATAAAAAAAAATTTAAATGAAAGTGATTCTGACGTCATAGACCGGTTCATTTATGCAAAGAACAAAGGGCAAAAAAGCGGAAAAAAAGTGAAAAAAAATAGTATTCCTAAAATTTGACAACTATGTTATGCATAGTTATTTTATAAAAAAAAAATAAATAAATTTGAAATGTAAGTGATGCTAACGTCATAGACCGGTTCATTTGTGCAAAGAACAATGTACTTAGTGCAAAAAAGTTGAAAAAAAGTGAAAAAAATAGTATTTCTAAAATTTCACAACTATGTTATGCATAGTTATTTTATTAAAAAAATTAAATTTTAAATGAAAGTGATGCTGACGTCATAGACCGGTTCATTTGAGCAAAGAACAATGTACTTAGTGCAAAAAAATTGAAAAAAAAATGAAAAAAATAGTATTCCTAAAATTTCACAACTATGT
>JAQFYV010000141.1:0-14133 GCA_034695065.1 Choneiulus palmatus | reverse complement strand
CCGTCATCATTTTTATTGTAAGACAAATGGACTATTTTTAACAAATTTTTAAAGATAAACCGAAAAAAGATAAATTTTCATCAAAAAAGTGGTTTTAATTTTCATTGTATCGATTGCAATTCGCTTTTAAAGCAATCCGAGGCAATTCGCCTAGCTATTAAAATTCTACAAATTTTGGTATTTGTTGTCTTCTTGTTAGAAAATGGCAATTTAAAAGTATGTCTATGGGCGATTAACATGGCTAAAGATTGGGTCTATCGTTATATCCATCAGGCCTCGGCCGGATTTCATGTATCGTTGCTTCCCCGATGGAAGATTCAACAACGACTTAGACTGCACGGGAGACCCGGACGTGATAGCGGATGGAAGAAAGAGCTTCCCCAGTGGACATTCCTCGTGTACGAGTTTGGCAATTTTAATATAGTATATTCATAAGAAAAACTATTTTTTTTACCTCCATTTTTTTTTTTTTTTTTAGTTTCGTTCCTCTCAATGGGATTTACTGCCATGTACATTGCTGGGAAACTGCAGTGTTTTGTGCCAGATGGCCGAGGAAAGAGTTACAGGTTTTGCTTAATGCTGGCACCGCTTTTTCTGGCGGCCGCGATTGCCATCAGTCGCACGTGTGACTATCATCACCACTGGCAAGGTGAACCAATTAACCTCGTTTCGACCATTTTGAGACCTAGGCCACCCATCTTATGGCAGTGCTTTATGATCGCTTGCAGTTGTCTTCCATGTAAGATTCCATTAGTGTCCTGCTTTTAAAAAGGGTATAGACTGCTCGTCAATTGGAGATGCGCGCCAACTGGAGGATTTACGGTAAACATATTTGTTTAGAATGATGGTGGTATTACAGGGTTCATACTGATATTTAAAATTGGGCTTCCATGACTTTCCCTGATCATATGCTCAAATTTTCCTGAATTAAGCTGACCAAAGTTAAAAATTTCTCTGACCATACGCTCAATTTTCCCTGACTTTCTCTGACCAAAATTAAAAATTTCCCTGATCATACACTCAATTTTCCCTAAATTTTTCTGACCAAAAATAAATATTTCCCTGACTTTCTGCTCTATTTGGAAAATTACCCTGACTTTCTGCTCTATTTGGAAAATTACCCTGACTTTCCAGGTCAGTATGAACCCTTAATTATTAACGGAATACTATAAATGGCAGATTACACAGACGGCAACTGTAGGCTATCATACAAGTACAGAAACCAGCTGGCTCACCGAAATCTCAGGTTTTTGGAACAGACTATAGTACTGTAGATATCATGAAGTAGGCCTACCTTCTGACTGTCAATTCTTGTTTTGAACAGATATTTTGGCTGGGTCGATTATAGGATTTTCGTTGGCCCACTTGTGCTACAGACAGTATTTTCCCAGTCTAGGTTCGGCAAAGTGCAGTCGTTCGTACGTCGGCCTACAGTCGGGCAGTTCGTCCGTTGCCAAGGATGACCTAACAACGATCAAGTGCATCTAGAAGCACTGCTGATGATTTTAAATTCCAAGCGCACATTCCTAATGTTGGCTGAAATGAAACTTTTACAGTCTAGCAAAAATCACATTTTAATAATTATATAAAGTACCTACTTTGAGGATACATAAAAACTGGGGGTAAAAGAATTTCAAGTAACAATCATCCTCGGTGCTATGCTCATAGACATCAACTCTTGAAACAGTAGCTTGCAAGCATACGGGAGACGCACTTGAGAGATCTGCAATCGTAACAACATTTCTACCGTTAGAGGTTTATAACAATGTCAATTTTAAAATTAAGTAGTTTTAAAGAAGCACAATTTAAAAGAAAAACTGAAAATACTTGAGCAGGGCCAGATTAGTGAAAAAGAGTTCATTCTATAATCACTTTCACACATACATGGTGATCGGGCACAGCCTTCTGGCGAACCCAATTTTGCATAAGTAAAACTTCAAATCAATCCACTTTTAAAATGGTTGCTACTGTACTGATAACACACGGAGCTGGCGTCAATTGGAAGGTTATACGCCCGACCTTTAGATGCGAAACGGAGGCAAATATTCCTGACATCTATTCACTTTCTCATGGCCAATAAGCCATGGCTTAAAAACATTCTTGACAAGCAACAAATAATGTCAAAAGTAGATGCCGCCATATTTAAACAGGACAACTATCTTATTATTATTACATTTAATTAGACCACTGAATAATTTGTAAAATACAATTCCCTCAAAAGATAACTGAATTCAAGGGAAGAAATTTAAAGATGATTTTTACTACAATCCCGAGGGAACATTTTTGCTGGTTGTGGGATTGGTACGGCACAGCTATGTCGACTGTAGAGCACTGAATTTGAATTGAAAAGCTCTTAATAGTTACTTTACTAATTTTGAGATAATCACATTTGACTCGACAGTCGTAAAACACATAGCACTATCTAATAAACTATAGTTGGTTCCCACAATTTTGAAACCTTGGAGTGCATTCTGGTAACCATTTTTTATGATGCCTTGCAGTTACATTTGACGAAAATTTCCGTTTTTGTTCTGCTATCAATTTCAGCATGTCGACCACATAGTTAGGATTTTCTAAGTTGAGAGTGGTTATTCTATGATCGTTCGAGAAGACGATACACTACACTATGAAAGGTACACGTAACAAGATACACTTAAGATATTTTCATGCTATAAACTACATGCTATACCCAGTAACGACCTGTAAAGGCCGGTAACGACCTATGTCTCTAAGGCTAGTACTTAACATTCTGAATTACGCTAGGACCAATTCATCAATGATGACAAGTGTTATATTATGTATTAAACTGAGAATCAGAGTATTTATGTGAAGAAAGAATAAATGAAAAAAGTTGGTTTTCATTACTCACCTGTGTTTTATTTCGGCATCCTTTGCATTCAAACGTATTGTTGCGTAAATTAGCGATGGCGATCAGTCCGCACAGGTTGCAGACGTGGACGCGGTAAGGATCCGACACCTCGAAGAGCCTCTCCCTCAAGAACTGGGCCGCTCCGTGGGAAATCTGGCAATCTCGTTCCATTTCGCCAAATCGAAGTCCTCCGTCACTGGAAAACGAGATAAAAATTGAGATTACGTTCGAATACGGAACCATAATGTTAATCTCCATAGAGATTTTTAGCCATTTCAAGGTATATTGAGTTTTTATCCGAAGGACATAAAATTTAAAAAATACCAAAATTTCTAGAATCTTAGAAACTCAGACTAGATGTTATTTTTCGTTTTTTTTAAATTTGCAATTAATAAAATAAAAACGAAAAATAATGTAACTTTTAACATTTTACATCCATATTTAAAAAATTGTTATAAATCGGTTGTTTTCCGTAGGGCAAAAATAATGGCCGTATGTTTTAGATGATGAAATTCTCTACATTTTAGCAATTTATTACCAAATATATAAAAATGCTAAAATGTAATGTATTTCATCAATTAAAATATACCAATGTCCTATTCTTCCTAAGACAAATGGATGATTTATAAAAAAAATTCAAACATAGGCAGAAAAAGTATACATTTTCATTAGGAACGCGTTTTTATATTTTATTGCATTAATTGCATTTAATTGCAATACTCTTTTAAAATAAACCTGGGCAATTTGCCTAGCTATTAAAATTCTAAACATTTTGGTATGTTTTTTTATTTCTTTTGGTTAGAAAATAGCGATGTTAAAGTATCTCTATGAGCGATTAAATGACTGAAACCCCCAATCCAATTCACCGGGCTCTTCCTTCCATGGGTTGTCGCACGAGAATCTGTACGGGGCCACGTGCTCGGGAGTGAATCTTATCGTCCACCATGTGCTTGAGACGCTGATAATACGTAGGCCCTAAGAAGATTTGGGCGTTCATTTTTCGTCCGGTGTGCCCATTATACAGTACCTATTTCAAAAAACAAAAAAACAAAATGAAAATGAGTGCAAACAATGGACATTACTCTTTCCTCTCTCGGATTTATCCCATCCATCACCTCGTTTCCACGGAGATGATAACCGTACTCTTGCAACAGGTTAGATATCTTCTGCACATTTACGGTATCATTGAATGGAGTTGCATCTCCGATCTCTCCTTTGTTGGCCGAAACTTTGCTTTGGAGGCACTCGATCAAGTGACCAATGGTCATACGAGAAGGAATGGCATGGGGGTTGATGATGATGTCGGGCGTGAGACCTTCGGCGGTAAAGGGCATATCCTTCGTAATAACGATAAAAAATAATTAAGATTCGAATTGATACAAAAACTATCGCAATTTCGATATAGTCCACCTCCTGCCGATAAGTGATTCCGCAAGTTCCCTTCTGGCCGTGACGACTGGCAAACTTGTCGCCGATCTGTGGAATTCGCACCGAACGGATCCGAATTTTGCAAAATTTGTACCCTTCGGCATTCAGGGTCACCATGACCTGCAATTTGAGAAAAAAAGATTTAGATTTGCAATCTACACCCTCCACTCTGTGCAAAACTTAAACTTTGTGACACTACCTGATCGACGATGCCAGTTTCACTGTGACGAATGAAAGTACTGATGTCCCTCTTGGTGTACCGCTTAGTAGCGCCTTCCAACTACAACATATCAATAAGTAATCTGTTATTTAACTAACAAGGAAACTCCCAGGCAGTAAATCACGGATTTTTCTCAAATTTTCAGAATAGGTTCAGTCTAGTCCCAAAACACTCCCATTAGTCGCTTTTCATGCCATTGTACGATTTCGATATTTTATGAATTTTTTAAGTTTTTGAATCATCGGAAATAAAAAATCCCTATGGAATTTAACATGAGAATTTCGTATATGGGTAAATTTTTAAAATCTCAAAAACAATTTTTACATATGCTAGAAACATGCAGTAGTGATAAAAAAAACTAGTCAAAAGACAATTGTATGGCAATTTTTATCATTTACTCTTGACTATTTCATGATTTGACTTAAAAAAATTTTTGTAGGCCCAATAGCTTGATCTCTTGTAATCAAAACCTCAAAATATCTAATGTGAATTTTATTGAGATTTCTATGTTTGCATTAACACTTTTACAACATTTTATAGTGTTAAAAATACAGTGTTACAGTGTTAAAATGTTTCAAGTCTATACTGCATGTAAAAAGTATTGGCTCAACTTTTAAGATTTGGAAAAATTTCCTCTTAACCCCCCTTAGAAATCGACAAAATTCCTATGTTAAATCCAATAGAAATTTTTTCGACGATACAAAAACTTATAAAAATTTCATAAAAAGCGACCAATGTCAATGATTTGGGCTTAAACTGAACCTATTCGGAAAATTTGAGAAAAATCCGTAATTTACTGGCTGGAAGTTCTTGTTAGGATAATGAAAATTTAAATTCAAGAAAGCAAGGGGATCACCTCGTCATCATTTTCAGGCAGCGTGATCGTCTTTCCAATGATCACATCATCGGCCGACACCCTTATTCCAGGTGCGATAATTCCATCGTCATCTAATTTGTCATAAATTGCATTCCTCATGCCTGAAAATAGAATGATAAAATTTTTAAAATTATATATATTCGTACATCCGAGTAAATATTGGCACACATTATATGATATCACCTTGGCAAGTATCTCTTGTCGGCTTTTCAAACTGTTCCTCCTGATCTCCGATTCTTTTTGATTCGGCATCCTTATACGAACGGTAGTGAACGGACCTTGAAATTTTATTAAATTATATATAAAATGCGTCATTCTTCAGATATGTACAACTGTGGCCATTAAGGTATTTCTTCTCACCTGAAGAAGCCACGGTCAACAGCCGAAGCATTTAAAATGACAGAATCTTCTTGATTGTAACCGGTATACGATGCAATGGCAACAATGGCATTAATACCTAAATTTAATATTTAAAGTACGTAAGTCAAAGAGATTACCTCTTACGAGTAAGGCCAATGCAATCCTACCTGCAGGAAGTTCTCTGAACCGAAGATATTCCATGGAACGTGTTGTAGCCAGTGGCTTTTGTGGATAATACAGGACATGCGCAAGAGTATCCATTCTCACGTGAAAGTTTGTAATGTAAATACCCATGGCTTGCTTCCCCATAGCACTTTGGTATGTATTACGGGGAGACTAGAAATAAAAAGGAAATAAATAAGAAATAAAATGAGAAGTGCAATAAACATTTCGACATTAACATAATGTTCACTTATTGGCTGAAAGCAAATAGGACAGATCAGGTTAGAGCTTCAATACAAATAAAATCCCAAAATTGAGCAAAATGTTTATTGCTCTATATAACAAAAAGTTTCAACAGGCAGATTGCATAAGTCCACCCTAAAAGTTATTTCTAAACGATACATCATATAAAAATAATGCATATCCACATTTTGGCAACTGTGTTTAGTCGTTTATAAAAAAATAATATTATAAAAAGTGCATTACAATACCAAAATATATAAAAAAAAATATTTAAAAATGTCAAAATGTAGAGAATTTCATCAGTTAAAACATGGCACCACCCTTTTTTTTTCCTTAGAAAAATGGACAACTTATAACACATTTTTAAAAATTGGTAAAAAAGATATAATTTCATTTTTAATTTAAGGTTCATATAAATAATAATGCATATCTATGTTTTGGCAACTTTGTTTAGTTGTTTAAAAATAATATTAGAAAACGTGCATTACAATACCAAAATTTATAAAAAAAAATGTTAAAATGTAGAGAATTTCATGGCATCATCTTTCTTTTTCCTTAGATATATGAATGATTTATAACACATTTTTAAAAATAGTTAGAAAAAGATAAAATTTCCTTTTTACAGGTTTTTATTTTTAATTTATCTATTGCATTTTAAAAAAAATCTCTTTGTTCCTAGCTTTTATAATTTTATAAATTCTGGTATTTTTTATGTATTTTTATATCTTATGGTTTGAAAACGATTATCGTTTTAAACGGCCATAAATCTCTATGGTAATTAACATTTCGACTCCACACTCAAACCCAAGGTATCTAGAGAGGTTAGGTAGGTCCATAAAGAAAAACGGTAGCAAAAAGGGGAGGAACGACAAACGCGTCATCTGACGTAATCATTTACACTCTTCACCATTTCCCTACAGCTGTTCACGTACAAGTTTGTGAACGTAATAAAATATAATTTTGCACCCAAAGGGCATAAAAATAAATAAAAATACTAAAATTTGTAGATTTTAAGAAGCTAGCTCTAGATGTTTTTTTTTTTTTTTGCTTTTTTAATAAATTGCAATTAATTAAATTAAAAATAAAATGAGTAAGAATGAAATTTTTAACATATTCCATCCATCTTTAAAAAATATGTTATAGATCGTCTGTTTTTCCTAGGACAAAAAGAAATATGGTATGTTTTAGCCGATGGCATTCTCTACATTTTTGCAATTTTATATATATATTTATACATTTTGATTGATGAAAATGCAGGCGTTCTAATATTTACAATGCGTGTATTTCATCAACCAAAATTTATTAAAAAAAATATCTAAAATATCTAAAATGCAGAGAATTTCATCAGCTAAAACATACGGTATTTCTTTTTGTTCTAGGAAAAATGGACGATTTATAAATTTTTTTAAAGATGGATGAAATATGTTTAAAAATTCCATTCTTTTTCTTATTTATATTATTAATTGCAATTTATTAACAGAGCAAAAATAACATCTAGTCCTTGTTTCAAAAATTCTAAAAATTTCGGTATTTTATATTTATTTTAATGTCCTTTGGATAAAAAAAGTAATATGCCTCGAAATGGCTAAAATCTCTATGGAGATTAACATTACGGTTCCTCACTCAAGCCATCTCTTAAAGGGTAAGACCACCCTAGACAAAAAAAATTTCGATCCAGAATATTCATTAAGAAAATCCTATTCCCAAAATTTCCCAACTATGTCATGCGTAATTTTTTTAATAATTAATTAAAGAAAAATTAAGTAATGGCCGAAATATAATGGCCATGTAAATAACGTGTCATTCTTACATTTTTCAATGCATGTGCAAATTAAAGAACACCAAGTGTAATTTGCACTTGCAATGCATAACATTTTGGAACAAACCCACATGAGTTCATTCTGCTTTATTTGAATGTGTGGGTAAATGAATTCAGCAACAGTTAAAATTTTAATTTTTTTTTATAAAATACATTGTTGTGAAATTTTAGGAATAGTATTTTTTAATGAAAGAAAAAAAATTGTCAAGGGTGGTCATAACCTTTAATAATTTGTCAAATTGTTTTTTGCCTGCAATCAAAAATTTTTTTTAAAGTAAATGCAGACATATTGTTCTGCGATACATTTAGAATGTTTGCTAGTCTCATTTATTTAAATACTGTGATTTTTGATTTTGTGAATTGTGTAATTATACAAATCAAATTGAGGCTGTTTTTTAATATTTAAAAAACTGGTAGTGGTGCATATTTAAAATAATTAAAATGTTTCCTTTTGCAGTCCATTTTTAAAGTAACTCAGTCATATATTGTTCCTGTACGTGATACAGTCAGAATTTAATTAAAAAATAAATTTTAAAAATACCTAATTGTATAATTATTAAAGGTGGAACACTGCCCAAATTTTTTATTCTAAATTGTGGAGCAATGTGCGTGTCAAGTAGTTTTTTATATCTATGTAAACTAATAGCTATAATTTACACACATTTTTAATGCTAATACAATTTTTTGGAAAAATAAAAAAAATATTTATAATAAATAAATATCTTTTAAAATATATATATTTATGATATATTAATATATATATATATTTATTATATATATTAATATATTTATTTATTATTAAATATTATATTTTATTATATATGTTAAACCCAACTTTCAGCGCACACCACACTGTGATTTTTTGAATGAGTGTCGACGGCAACGTCATCGCGCTGATTGGCCGGACACACTTTTTCAAAAATTTTGGCCTTATAGCACCCCCCCTGACTCAAACTCCTCCTAAAGATATTTGATGAAATTCATGCAAAAGTACTATTGGTTAGCACCGAAACACCTTAATTATCGGATAACTTCTTAGGAGATACCAAAGCTGATATTTCATTCTGAAGCGTTACATCGTTACTCTGACAGCACTTAATCTAATAATTTCCCTTTTAAAATGTATATAGAAAACGTCCAATACCTGATTATGATCTGGAAATGGAATGATTGAGGCGCACACACCCAAAATCATAGATGGGTGAATTTCACAGTGAGTGTACGTGGAACAGTAGGCGATACCCTTAACCTGAAGATCGTCCGGAGTCATCGTCAGCATCACCGTCTCCTCTTCCATGGTATCGATGTACTCCACCACTCCGCTGGCCACCAAATCGTGCCAACTGTAATTGTTGTATTCCCTCTCTTTAAGCATATCGATGTGCCGCTTCTTCAGCAGCAGCTTTTGGTTCTCGACGATGAGCAAAGGGCGACAGATTCGTCCGGCATCGGTATAGATGCGAATTTCGCGATCGCGGATGTCTCGAATCATGGATACCTGCACGATATTACAAATTAACAATTAAGACTATTTTCTTAGAATTAAAAGAAGAATGGAACATAAAGGAAAAATCACTTCGGAAACGATGATGTCCATCTGTCGGCGCAATTTCCTCAAAGTGTTCATGAGCTGTTCGGGATCTCGATGAATTCCCACCCAACATCCGTTCACAAATATTTTGGTAGCACTGAAATCAAACAAGAATTTCCCTTCCATTTCGGTCCGAACAAGAAATATAAAAAATTAAATTTGTATTCCCCTTACTCGGCAATGGCAGATGGAGCAATTTCTTCCAAATTTTCCATACTCCATTCTTCCAAGAACTCGAGAATTGGAGCTGGCTGAGATCCTACGGATATGTAGGCCATCAGAGCCAAGTTTTTCACCAGTCCTACAGCCCCACCCTAATCAGAAAATAATAATTAAATGTTAATACAAATATTTTATACTGAATTTTCCCTGACATTCCCTTACCATAAGCTCAATTTCCCTGACATTTAAATGAATTGAAATGAAAATAACAACCTGCAGATTTAACGCTAATAGCAATTACATATTACATTCTTGGAAAGTGAACACAAGGTACTGCATTGAATTTTTCGTGACAAACATATTGACTTGATAAAATTCCCCCGACTTTTTGTCCTATTTTGAGAATTTCCCGGACGTTTTCACCCAAATTCATTGCCCTATTTTTACAGATCAGTATGAACCCTGCAATGACATTAAAGGGGAAGACCACCCTAGAAAAGAGTATTTTTCTTTTAAAAGTATTAATTTCGAAAATTGTATTCCTAAAATTTTGCAATAATTTGATGCAGTTACTTTATAAAAAAAATAAACTAATTAAATTTGAAATGAGACTTGTTACTGATATCATCGACCCATCCATTCATTCAAAACAATAAGAATGCACTCACGTGATTTTCTTCCAAAATGCGATGTACTGCACGTGCAAATTACAACTGGTGTTTTTACTTTGCACGTGCATTGAAAAATGTGGGTTGGCAACGTTATTAACATACTAATGATATTTTCTATTATATATTCTTTAACAAGGTGTCTACTGAACACGATTTTGAAAATTCAAGGCTTTTACAAGGAACTTCAACGCCCTTTTTAGCTAATTTGCAGGTCTTTTTATAATAATTCACTGACACAAATACTAAACACCTTGCAACTTTTATTCCCTTTTCTCATAGCTTTGCACAGCAATACAACGGTAATCTAATTTTTTTCAAGGGATTATCATGATTTCCTTCATTTTTCTTGTCTGCTCATGCTCTGGAACTGCATTTAGTCTCAAATTTCAAGGCCTTGTTTAAAATTCAAGGGTATTTCAAGGCTTTCAAGGCTCGTTTTGAAATTCAAGGGCTTTTCAAGGCTATGTAGACACCCTGTTTAATTTATTAATAAATCGCTCGGCTGCTAACCATACTTGTGAAATTTTGGGAATAGTATTTTCTTAATGTATATTCTTGAAAGAAAAAAGCTTTTTTTCTATCTTGGTCTTCCCTTTTAAGTTCAATTTAAAATCACTCACTTCTGGAGTTTCGGCAGGACATATCATTCCCCACAAGGTGTTGTGCAGCTGACGGGGCTTGGCCAATTTTCCCTCACGGCCAATTGGAGAATTCAAACGGCGCAGATGGGATAAAGTAGACGCAAACGTTAGCCTGTTTAATACCTAAATAAATAAAATAAGCAACGCTATCATTTTCCTATCTAAATGATATTTAAACCTAGTTTCCAATCTATACGAAGAGCAGCAATATACCTGGGAGACACCAGCTCTGGCTTGATGAGCCTTTTTCTGATCTCCCCAATTTCCAGTGGCCAAAGAATAGCGGAGACCATCGGTAATGATGCGGGTATTAATTGCCAATTCCAAGCTGAAATCTTTTCCACGGTCTATGAATTTTTGAGCGTACATGCGCACTTCCTTCGTTAGATTTTTAAATAAGCTAAACGAATACAAAAATTAAAACCTTAACGAAACATACTTAAATATATATATATTCTTCAAAGGAAACAAACAGAAATCATCAAGCCAACAATCCCTGCAGTCAATTCTACAATCACTACATATGGTAATTACCCTCTAAACAAAAATGCAAGTAGAGGGCCCGCAAGATCCAAGCGTTTATTTCCATAATGATCCCTGTCATCGAGTTCACGTCGACCAAGTGATGCTAATAGCAAACGATGTACCATATACCTAGAATTAAAGAAAAAATGAATAATAATATCTTTAATAAGTTCAAAGACAAGGGAAGCAGCGAGAAATACTTAAAAAGAATTACCCTAAATAATAAGCTTTTTTGGTTTCGCAAAAATCACTAACACCCACGTGGGGCAACATTTCTTTTTGGAGAATTTCCCTGGCATATTTGATTCGCTTTTCTTTAGTTACACCGGGACGGGCACCACGAGCACCTATAAAGTTAAGTGCCACGTTCTGTTCTTGTATGACAAAAGCTTCATCCAAAGAGGGTTTTACCTATGCACACATAAAATACCGAAATGTTGAAACGATCTTTACAAATCCAAGTCGGAAATAAGTATTACATTGCAGCATTCAATGCAGAATTTGAGCATACCCAAGTGCAACTTGCCGTTTAATCAAACAATGAAATCAACGTTTAAAGGGAAAGGCCCTAGAAAAAAGTACTTTTCTTTCAAGAGTATACCTTAAGAAAATACTGTTCCAAAAATTCCAATACTATGTTATGCTTAGTTATTTAATAATAAATTACAGAAAAAAAAGAGATAATTATTTTAATCATTATTTTAAGGTATCATTATTTTAATCATTAGGTATCATTTTATTGAAGGTATCAACGACTTCAGCATCAGTCATATTTCATATTTATTTATAAAATAACTATTTAAAACATAGTTGTAAAATTTTAGGAATAGTATTTTCTTAACGAATACGTTTGAAAGAAAAATACTTTTTTCTAGGGTGGTCTTCTCCTTTGACTTAAAATAATGCTTATTCAACGTCAAAACAGGACAGTTTTTTGGCGTTAATTAAACGTTACAGTGTAACCTTGATTAAACGTTATATTTACAACTTTTAAAGATACCTAAAATTATTTCACCGTGTTACCTAAACTAATTAATAAAAGCTATTAATGTAAAATTTTGGAGAATTTCATTATTGCAATGATAAACAAAACCAGGTTGTAATTATAATGAATAATAGTCCTGGACAGAAAACTATTTACAAATTTAAATTAAATAATTGGTTAACTGATTAAGTAGTGGTCAACGTTACTAAAAAACCAAAACTGACGTTTAATCAACGTTGCACAATTACGTTTATTAAAGGTTTGTAAATCACCAAATCCTAAAATCAATGTAGCGACCAAAAATAAACGTTTTATCAACCAATGGATGCTGGGTTCTAATTTCACGTACCATTTCCATCATTTCGGGATCATCGAAATCGTAAATAATATGTTCCAAAATATCCCGATCGGGACGAAACCCAAAGCTCGAAATACGATCATGATGGGAATTTCCTGTTTGATGTATGGCAAGACGGCAATGATGCGCTGCCCGATGGCGCTTTTTTTAACGCCTTGACCGCCCCTGGCCAGCATATTGACCCAGAGGGTACTCGTAGGACGTGAAGAATGTTCCAGGCAAGAACGGATTTCCGATTTGAAAGCATATTTGGAGTCTTTCAAGGAAAATACATATACGGTGTTGGTAGCCATTTTTTCCTGGGCAATGAGTACCTGCAATTTGAGATTTAAAATTTTGAATAAATAGTAACCAAAATATTCACAGATAAAAGTTTTAACATTGGTCACGGCCAGTTTACCTTCTCAGATCCATTAATTATAAAATATCCGCCAGGATCCAAAGGACACTCGTTCAACTCCGTCAAATCACGATCGGTCAGTCCATTCAGCAAACAGTAGGTCGATCGGAGCATAATGGGAATTTTTCCAATAAACATTTTTTGGTGCTGCGTCTCGATTGGATCCTCGCCATCTTTAATGACGGTCTTGGTGATATCGACGTACAATGGCGCAGAATATGTGAGGTTCCTCAACCTTGCTTCGTTGGGCATCATTGGACTCGGGGCACCATCTTTCTCCCAATGGGTTGGTTTTGAAAGGTAGATTTGCTCGAATTTAAGCAGATATCTGGGCTAAAATATGATAGATAAACCTTGTGTTAATAGAAATACTTAAAACTGTAACTGTAACATTATTGATAACAGTAACTGTAAAATAGTGTTTTAATCTTCTACATGATTTATCGCATACTGCATAAATTTTTTTAATTATTTAACAGGTTTTTGCTGGACATGTCAAATATTTCACATGCTTTCATACTATTTTTTCATGAAAGTTAAAGAGGAATGAAACCCTCAGAAAAAGTTATTTCTAACCGAGAGAAAATATAAAAAATAGTCCACATCCAAATTTTGGCAACTATGTTCAGCCTAGTTTATTTTGAACAAAATCAGAAACATAAAAACGTGGTATAAAACACCCTTACATCTCCAGTGGTTTTCCATTGAAAAAATGTTGAAAATTTTAGCATACATTAGTAAAATGTGAGTTCACATTTTATAGAAATTTCGGAATTTTTATCAATTTCCTTCATAGTTTAAAAGCACTTTTACCATGGTGCC
>JAQFYV010000140.1:0-14145 GCA_034695065.1 Choneiulus palmatus | reverse complement strand
AATCTTTGCAATGGGATTCTCTAATGTCAAGGCAGGAAAATTTAAGCCCCCCTACCTTATGGCATTCATTTTCTGACTGTAGGATATTGAATTGAATTGACTGTTTGGACTGGGATAATGTATTAGGGTCTTGTAATCTAAATTGTGAGGGCTAAAAGTTATGCATAACCCCGCAGATACCAGTCCAAACAGTGACTCGTTTTTGATTTATTTCTCAGTATGCCTAGAGTTTCTATTGTTTCCTCTGATCTGTTCCACCCTGTATATTTCATGTTGAACTTTTTTGTGTTTGAAGGCAGACCAGCCATTTGATTTTGCATTTATAGAGCTAGAATTGCATAAAATTTGAATTTCTGAGGCCATACCAACCTGACCCAACGTAGCATGTTTGAGAAGTATTCATTAAACCGTTTTCCTGGAAAAAAAAATTTTACCATGTCACGTTAAGAACGGGTTTGAGTAGGCCTACACGCGCGTTAAGAATCTGGCACATTAGATGACGTTACTAGCAAAGTAAACCCGTAAAAAAATCAATTTAGTCAGGGAATACCCATGATCGGCTGCCTTGACATTGGTATTCGTTGTTCCCATGGTCCCTACAGGCAAATGCTGGGGCAGTAGGCCTACCACTATAGTTGACCACGACAGCTTACTCGCTTAGTGTCTTAATGCTCTCTAAGTAGCCAAACTAGATTGTGCCAATGTTGAAAATACTTTGGTCGGCCAACATAAAGACGTTGGACCTTTGTTAGCAAACAACTTTGGCCCTTCGAAGTTCGGCCAACATTACAAAAGTTGTAGTTAAAATGAAGATATGTCCGAATAATAAAATTAATTTCTAAATGGTGTTATCTCTACAAATGCCAGAATTTGCTCAAAAAATTGATTTTATTATTTGGACCAGTCTTCATTTTATATACAACGTGTTTTGTTTTCTGTTGCCCCAGCTAAAAAAATTCAATAATGGGGGTTGGTCAGCCAGGGTGATTCTCAAAGGATGGTGAAAAAAGGGCATGGCCACTTTATTCATAACTGAACCAAATTAACAAAACTATTCACATGAAAAGCCACAGTATAGGCACTAATTGGTCTATTCAAATGAATTTGCTCACCAGAGGGCACGCTTTAATCGCAACCCAGTAGTTGGGAAATACTTTAGTATCAGTAGCATTCTGACGTAAAACGGCGAATATCCTCATTAGTTGGCTCCTGTGCTAGTATTGTGATGTCAGTGATCATTGAATTAATTATTTATAATTTAGCTTTTCGAAAAGATGATGTAGTGAATGACGTATACAGTAAGCATGCACTGATGTTTATAATTCAGTAAAGTACTTATAAGCAATATCTCATGCAAGCATGGAAAAATTAGTCTTACGTCAGGATTTCCATTTTGTTTTCAGATTTACAGTATGAATAAAATAATAGATTCAATACTGGTTTTGTATGAACTCGTATATTCTGAAATTTAACAGTGGCTGCTGAAGCTCCTTCAAAGTATTTTTTAATTCAATATTAGGATTGAATTATAGAAAAATGGGACAGATATTGTGAATTAATTAATAAACGGTATTCTATTTGAATACCGGTAATTAGCATCAATTGGTAATATTCAGTAACAAAAATAATCTCCCTTGAATATCACAGGTTAACAGCTAGTGCATATAATTAAAATGTGATTATCTACTCTTTGAGGTCCCAGGGTAATCCACGTCTAATCAGGTTATATACAAAATATAAAAAAGAACTTTCACAGTACCTATGTAGAAATTAAAAACATCTCTGACAGGAATTCAAGGATAACCCTGCAATATTCAAGAATTTGCAGTCCAAATCGAAAATAGGTGAACCAATTCAAAAATATTGCTTAAGGATTAAATTACATTTTCCTATAAAATTTAAACGTAGGCTGGAAAGTCCAAATTTTGTCCGATAAATTTGGTAACAAGTTTGTCTTGGTTTACTTTATCGAAAGCCTTTTCAAAGTTCTTAGTTTTCAAGCATTACTAGCTTTCCTGGCTTCAATGAATTTGGTCCAAATACCTACTCAGCAGAATAGCTGGGAAGATGCATTGCAATTTGATAAAAAAAATCTGGTCTGTCCGAAATCACTACTGAAGCATGACTCAAAATGTTTAGCAAAAATTGATTTATATTTCAGCAGTGGATGCAATCAATGTTAGGATATTTATTTTTTTTAGGATTTAGGGAGCCACTCTTTTCTAAAAATTGGTGCCAGTAGGCCCTTTAACGATCGATCTTCTCAATTATTTTGGTAATTTACCCTAGCCAGGGGTGTCAAAAAATTGTTCATAGAATTAGCACCTCTATCCTTATTTTTTTAGTGGTTTATAGGCCTATAATGTTGAATTTGATCATAAATAGCTGACAATTGATCTGCGTTTTTATTATTTTATTACAGAAGTCCCAGAGTCTTATCTTGTATTCAGCCATGAGCTGGGATTAAAATCTTTGAATCTAACATCTCTCGAAACTGAAAATTTGTATTCTCATGGTCATCACATCTTTGATATTGATGTTTTCTGGAATGAATCAGTGCCTCAGCTGTATTGGAGTGAATATGACAAGGGATGCATTTACAGTGCTCAGTTGGAAGGAAATGGTAAGTTTTTTTATAATGAATATCTTTCTTCAAATTCAGTTTGCATTTCCAATTTCTCATCAACTTAAGTTTGCTTTTCCAATTTCTCATCAACTTAAGTACAGCATGCTCATTTAATTTTTTGTAAGGCCTTACAAACATCCAAATGGTTGTTAGTTATGGAATTGCTAAAGGATCCGTGGAAGGGATAGCCTTGGATTGGATTGGTCACAATCTTTATTGGGTTGAAAGTAGCTATGGGTGGATCTAAATGATCAGCCTGGAAAAAAGATGGCGCACAGTTGTTATCACTAACATTGAATCGCCACGAGCCATAGCATTGGATCCAAGTGAAGGGTGAGCTGGAAAGTTTTGTAATTATTACCCAAATAGTGCTTACCTGATCGTTTTTTTCATTTTCCCCACCTTCTGTCAGGTAGCTCATGTTTCATATAGGCTACTCGAACATCTAAATTTCTAGGAATCATTCAAATCAAATTCTGTTTTCATGTAGGATTACCGGTACTACACTAATCAAGTTACTGACCTGAAAAAAAAATGTTTGACTCATGTAATATGCCAAAAGTGGATATTTTACTTCTGAAATAACAGAGCTCTTATTAAAAACTAGGCCTAAATATTGAATATCCGAGCCTCTGAATTTAAATTTTAACTGCTGTTGTTGATGTGAAATTTTCAATTTAAAAACAGCTAAATATAATGTCTCCCTATGTCAGGCGCATAGAGGAGAAGGAAGATTTTCTGTTCTACCCTATTTCTATTGCACCGTATAAAAACTAATGTCTCGGCTTACATGTATTGGTCTTATTAGTTTAACTTATCAATTAGAAAAAATGATTTTTATTTATGTTGATCAGTGCCATTTATGATATTGCACACACCTGGTGACACCTTGCCCGACTCTTTAAAGTCTCGCTATTTATATTTGTGTTTCAAAATATTTATAGGCCCCTGACAGTTTTTTTTAGGATTTTGTAGGTGCAACGGAAAGCAAAAACAAGTCCTGATTATAATGAGGATAGGATAAAAAGTTAATTTTTCAAGCAATGCAGGATTAAATTTTGGCACTGGCTAAGATTAATTGAAGTTAGTGAAATTGATATAAAGGGTTTTTTTTGGGAATAATTCATTAAACCTATTGGCATTGCTATTGGTGTTATGGTATCAATACACTCTGTATAACCATCCCATACAGCTGACCAGTGGGCCTATTGATGAAATTTTGGGTAAGGTAACCCCCCCTTCCACTCAGCAATCCCAAAGTTTGGCTGTATTGTAAATTCTAAAATGCCAAATAAATTAAAATTTGGTGCATAAATAAAATATTAAGTTATGTACTGGGCGTTCCCAATAGAATGTAAGATTTCACGGGCATGTGATTTCTGTATTTCTTACACTGTACAGTTAGGACATTTCTTGACCGGAAGGGCAACTATCCTAGCTTGTCTGTATTTGGTGCTAACGCCGGAAATCCATGCTAGGCTGTGCTGGCGGCAGTGACTGCTCTTCCACTGGGCTGGGTTGGACTTGCAGCAGATGGGGACAACCACCTCCTATGGTGGCACCCTGGTAACAGATGTACCCACAGTGCCCCAAGCCCAATGGCACCTCCCTAACAGAATCACTCGTGTTGTGGTTGCCATCATATGCTTGATCAGGTCTGGTTCGAACTAGACTAGACTGTCGCTTGGATGTGTCCGAAGTGTTGGAAATGCACACATAAAGGGACTACTGAGTAATGGATACAAAACTATGACTGTTTCATTTCCAAACGAGAGATGTATTAGCTATGTAGTGTAAGAAATACATGTTTGTGAAACACCACAATTATTTTTGGAACACCCTGTATATGCTTAAAAAAATAAACTAGTGAATTGTGACTGGTGTTTAAATAATAAAGAATTATAAGCCTATAGAGTCAGGACATATAATGAAGTAATAATTTGTATCCTTCAGTTATGATTGGTTGACATTTTATTCATATATAATGTTTCAAACGAGTTTATTTTTGTGTAACTGTGAATAACACAGACCTACCATCCCACTTGGTTTAGCACACTATTGCTTATAGGCCTTTGAATAGGAAAGTGCATGTGGACAAATGGTTAAAGAGTTTACAAGGAGATTGATTGAGCAGAAATTCCTGCTATTTCGTAAACATTAACAAAACATTCTTTTGAATTCAAATTCATTTTAAGGAGTTGGTTAGGAAATGAATGATAGTGGCATGACAGATATATTTATCTAAAGAAATTGATGACTTTACAAACATGCACAAGTTATAATTCGATTACATAAAAATGGTACAGACTATTAATTCACATTGGCATTAGGCCATTTGCTTCTAAATGATCATCTGGGCCATATCTCTTGACTTCTGTTATCAGTATGACATTAACAAATAGCATCTAAGAGTATGTTAATTATGTGCATTTAACTTAATTCATGATTGGTGAATTGCCGGGTATGAAGTTTGGAAAAACTTCCTTGTTTACTATTTAGTTCGTGATGTGCTTGTACTAGGCACTCATTTAAATGTAAATTTCATAATTCCAAAATTGACAGAAATGTCATTGTTTTACATAGAAATGTTTATTCTAAATTTTCCATATTTAGACCTATCTAAATTATTGATGTTTGAGTAGGCAACCCCGGTGGTTAAAAAAAATTGGGAGATTAGTCTTACCCGATTATACCCGATATTTTTTTTTTTAAATAGGCTATTGTTTTGGACGAACTGGTATTCAAAGAATCCAAGAATTGAACGCAGCACAATGTCCGGAAACAATCGTACCACAATTGTCAGTATAGGGGAAATTGCCAATGGTGGATTTCCAAATGGATTGGCAGTTGACTACAAAACTAAGAATATTTTCTGGATCGATGCAAAGTAATTTTTACCTTTGATTTAGAACCACCCAGTGTTGATATTTGACCTTTGCAATAAATTGCCATCAAATTTGGAGATATTATTGATCAAGGTTTTTCTCTTCTTGTTAGATCGGATAGTATTTATTCGTCCGATTATAATGGAAATTATGTTCAATCCCACTTATTTGATCACAATGCTATTCAGTCACCATTTGGTCTTGCTGTCTTTAATGAGGATGTATTTTGGGTGGATGCCAAATTAAATACTGTCAATAAGGTAAATTGGCCTTTCTTAGTTTTAATTTACCAGAACAGTTTACATCTCTCTTGTTATACTTTTTGATAGCATTTTCTGTGCTATCTTAATGTTTCAGGTTAGTGTTCACAACATCAGCTCTGTAGAAGTGCTCTATCGTACATATCATAGTCTTTATGGAATTGCGATATTACATCCTAGTCTTGCAGGTAGCTGAATATTTTCTTGCAAAAGGATAATAAGTATTATTTACAAATGTTTTATGCTGAATTCTTTAAGCAGAAATCGATTCATTTAATTATTAAGCATTCTGGAAACCATAACGTTTTGCTGTGTTTCACTTGCATTTTTGTGCTCTAATGTGAAGATTTTATAGTGCATCTTTTAACTTTAAAATTCAAATCTAAGATTACTTTTAAATTAAAAGTTCGATATTATTATCCTAATAACGCTTTGTAACATTGGCCCATTTATTCTGAGTTTTGTTTCTAAAATGAATTATTTTACGATACTTCATCAATTATTTATGTTTTCCTAGAAAAATCAAAAAATCCCTGTGAAAATAATTTTGGCTGTTCCCATCTGTGCGTTTTGGACATTGACAATAGTGCTGTTTGCAAATGCCCAGCACATCTAATGGTCATTGGTGAAGATGGGAAAACTTGTGAAGGTATTTGACATTCATAACAATTATTAAACTTTTTGGGAATTTAAAAAAAAGGAGCAAGAAAGGGGAAAATAAAAAGGTAGATCAATAGACCAAATAGTTGGGTAGCTCCTCTATTCAAGTTTTCCATTTTCCAGTAATCCTTATTGTGTCATTCACATTGCGGTAATTCGTTACAGAAGCTGACAATCTTTTATTGGTTTCGGAATTTCATAGTGAAGGGAGCAATGGTTTTGACGTAATTTTTGGCTTGAGTTTAAACAATTCACTCAATCCGATAACTCTGCCAATAGTGCCACCTACGGTCAGTATTATGTCACAACAATACTCTTATTATGTTTTTTTGGGTTCAATACAGAATCACTATTTGATTATAGTAGCTATTACTGTAAAAGCTGGCAAATAATGTATACATTTAAAATTTGGACAATTTTGTGCCCCTCTGACATGGTGCTCATGATGGGTTGCTCCCCCCACTTCCTTAGCTATGCTACTGGTTAGACCCACAAATCTTTTGAAATCAGCAGTTGCTGGTCATGCACTTGTCGTAAAACAAATATTTGGGAACAAGGTCAAGTTTTAACAGCGTTGAATAATGTAAACTTGCTTCCTTGCTGTTGGCCATGAAACTTCATTTAAATAAAAACTAAATCTCATATTTTCCTTCCTTAGGGTTGCTAATGACCTGAAAAGTAAAACAAATTAGCTTATTTATTTTTGTTAAATGTCTGGCAAATTCAGCTAAGAAATATTTTAGTATTTTAAAAACTTGCATTTAATCAAGGAAGGATTAATTTTTAAAATTATTAAAAAAAAAGAAAAATAACAAAATTACAATGTATTACAAAAAAATAACCTGACAAGGTCGGTCAAGAGCTTGCAAATAGATGTGGAAGGCTTAATTATAATATTGTAATAAATTATTTGAGTACATTGTAGGCCTATTTCAAAATGCTATACAAAAATTAAGTTTATCAAGCATAAATTCGAAGAAGAAACAGTGTCCAATTTTAATTTTTGCTCCGAATATGCCAACCAAAGTATTATAGAAATAAAAAGAAAAGTTATCGGTAGTTGCTAGTGAAAATATTCCTTTACACTTGTTTAGGTTTAAATAGGTTTTTTTTTAAATCTTTAATAATCTAAATTCATCATTCACTTGCAGCATACGGAAATTGTAGGTCTTGAACTTGATGCATCAGCAAGATTTGTCTATTGGGCGGATGGAAATTCCAATGCAATTTGGCGTGCCTCTGTTGCAAATAGTGTGGTCGAAAAGGTGTTCTCATTAGGCAAGTTCATAATTCTACTTACTTGAGTATCGTATCAATTACAAGTGATCCCTCAAGCTAATCTTAGTTGTCACTTTTCGTATTTATAGGTTATAATAAAGTTACTGGATTCGGTGCAGATTGGTTAAATGGAATCATCTACTATTCTATCATTGGATTACAACAAGGCATACATTCCTGTTCATTAATTAGTTATAACTGCACTTGGATTGTGAAAACATCTTCAGAGCCTCATTCTTTAAAACTTCACTTTAACCTAAGGTAGGCAGTTTTGCATTAAATAGAATTTTCCATCTCTCTTACTTAAAAGTTAGCTGTACTTTATCAATTTCTAATATTTTAAGCTAAAAAAAATTGCAATATATTTGTAAATGTATCATGTATTGCAGTGCAAAGACAGGGATAAAATGGGGATAGTTACCACATAAAAGGTTATGTTACAAACTTGAAGGGGGGGGGGGGGGGTAGGTTGTTGCATATTTATAGTTTGGTACATGAGGATAAGGTTATGATGTCAGCGTGCAAAAATTTAGATGTTTTTAAACACTGAATTTGCATAATTTATCCTTATTTTATACTTGGACGATTCTGATTCCATTAATATTTGTATAATACACTTTATTTTAGAAAGTTGTTTTGGGTGGAAATTGGAAATGGAACAAGGGTAATTAATTCTGCTTTCTATAATGGTACGGATCATGCCATCATTTTTGAAGAGAATTCCCATAATGGTTCAGAAGCAGTACATGGTTAGTTAAGATTAGATATGTTCCTTTTGCTTAAAAAAACTTTGAAAAAATGGAATACATATGATTTGTATTGCTTTGTTTTAATTAATTATAGGGCTTACTGTTGATCCCTATGATAATTCCTTATATTGGATATCTTCTGAAGCAAACAGCATAATGAAATTGCTGTCTTCTGGAGAGTTGGTGATGTTTACTCCAAAGCATTTGAAGCATACCTTGATTAATGCTATTATCGTGGAAGATGGCCATATTCTTGCTAGTGATAAATTCGGTCACATTTACGCTCTGGATAAGTTGACTGGAGACTTTTTAAATATTGTGTACAATTCATCAGGAACGATTAGTATGTTGCAGCCTGTAAAGCTTTCAAGTTTATCACAAGGTAATAATTTAAACTAAAATATAAATAAAAATTCATAAAAAATAATTAATCAGCTTTTTATGCCTATCTTTAAAAGTTGACACTAAATCGTCCATTTTTCTAATGAAAAAAAAAAAGACGATAGTATGTCGGAACTGGTAAAATTCTCTACATTTTAGAATTTTTAATGTATTTCTATAAATTTTGGTTGATGAAATGCATGCATTAATTTTATACAGAAGGTGCACATTTCATCAACCAAAATGTAGAAAACTATTTTAAAAATGCTAAAATGTAGAGCCTTTTATCAGTTAAGACATACCATCGTCCTTTTTTCCAAAAGAAAAGTAGACTATTTATTACAAATTGTTAAAGATAGGTGGAAAAATAAATTTCATTTTGATATTCACTATTAATTGTTCATAATGATATTCATATTAGGTCAAGTTCATTGTTGACTCACTCACTACAATACAGTACCCCCATGGAAAATTTTTGTGCGGAATATTGGACAATTTCTACAGAATTCTACATGATTTACAATTTTCTGCAGAAATTTATAGTAGAAGTACTACTGTATGTCCGCTAAAAAAGTGCCAAATATTCTACACAATTTCTTTGTGCAGAATTTTGTCGGAAATTTGTCCATGAGTATTGTATCGTAGTGATTCAACAGTGAACATGTCGCAATATCATTATCAACAATTGATGGTGAATATTAAATAAGGAAGATCACCCTAGAAATTTTTTTTTCTTTCAATAGTAAATTGAAAAAAAAATAATTTCTAAAATTTCACAACTATGTTATGCATGGTTATGTTATAAAATATTAAAATAAATTTGAAATGAAACTGATGCTGACGTCATAGCCCTTTCATTCTAACACTGAGTACATTGTTCGTTGCTCAAATGAACCGGTCTGACGTCAGCATCAGTTTCATTTCAAATTTAGTTTTAATTGTTTTTTAAAATAACTATGCAAAACATAGTTGTGTAGTTTTAGGAATACCGTTTGTTTTTCAGTATACAATTGAAAGAAAAAAATTTTGTTTAGGGAGGTCTTCCCCTTTTAATTCTTTAATTTCCCTATATACAGACCTAAGCTAGTTTTTCGTGTGCCACCTCACATACCTCTTATCTTGCTCAACATTCTTATTTTGGTGAGCTACCCTGTATAATTATTGAATTTTCTTTTGTAATGCTAGGTCTACATAACCCTTGTTCTGTGAACAATGGCGGTTGTGACGACAGGTGCAGGGTCTCCTCATCAAACACAGTTATTTGTTTGGAAACTACCTCCAGCCATTCTGATGTCTCGGATGAATTTACTGACGCCGGTGTAAACGACTTCCATAAGCTTACGCGCGAGAACACAAGTTGCCAGATTCCCTGTTACAATTCTGGATTATGCATTTTGAACGAGGCTGGAGAGTCGTCTTGTCTATGTCAGTTGGGCTTCCGTGGTCCAAACTGCCAATTCGTTTCTTGTGATAATTATTGCCAACATGGAAGATGCTTCATGGATGGCAATGGTCATCCTCTTTGCTTATGTCATTCTGGATACTACGGAGACAAATGTCAGAACTCTTTGTGCGCCGACTTCTGCTTGCATGGTAAATGCCAGCTTCAAAACGGTCGTCCTAAGTGCAGTTGTAACGTTGGATGGATGGGAGCAACATGCAGATGCCCATCGCACGAAATGTTGAACGAAATGGCTCTAATAAATGTCTGCAATTTCTATTGCTTAAATGATGGCATTTGTATTCCTCCTCACCACCAAAAAGCTTCCCCCAGTTGCAGGTATGTCTTAATTATCATCTCAATTATTGAATATACTTATAATTTGCTTTTTTTAAAGGGGAAAACCACAATAGAAAAAGTATTTTTCTTTCTTTTAAGAGTAGCCTATACCTCAAGAAAATACGATTCCCAAAATGTCGCAAGTATGTTATGCCTTGTTATTTAATAATAAATTAAAGAAAAAATAAGTAATGGCCGAAATACCAGTAACATGTTTATGACTTCGTCGACCCACATTTTTCAATGCACATGCACGGTAAAGGATACCAAGTGTAATTTGAACGTGCTATGCACCACATTTTGGTATAAAATCACGTGAGTGCTTTGTGCTTTACTCAAATGAACGGGTCGATGACATCAGCTAAAGTCTCGTTTCAATTTTCTTTTAATTTTTTTTATAAAATAACCATGCATAACATAGTTATGAATTCATGTTTCTGCAAAGGCTGGAAAAGTAAGTTTTAATTTTGGCAAAGCAAAAATTTTATGAAAAGTTGTCACCGACATGGATTTATGGATTCTTTGATGGTACTCAATCCTGATGATAAATATGGAAAGTTATTACCAAAAATGTTTTTATTAGTGGCATAGGAGGCGCATTTTTCACATAAATGTGCAGTGTTTGCAACATTTTGTATCAAAGTTTTTGCTGGTCAGTTCAGTAAATTTACTTCAAAGACGGAAATTAAAAAAAAATGAAGTAAATGAAGTGGAAATTAACCCAGCCATAATTCCCCTTAATGGCACTTAAATCAGCTGGAAAAATAAATTTGCTTATTTTTAATATAGTAATTTTCTTTATCATGAAGTTAAATATGAAATTTCATTTAAAACTGAAAGACCTCTCATAATAGTCAAGAGTGTATTTTAGAGATTATCTTTATTACTCACGTTTAGTAGTATTAAAATATAATGGCTCATTGGATGGAATTTTTTTATATTGTTTTAATGGAAAGGACAGACTTTTCTTGAAATAATTTTTAATTGCTACAAATTTAACAGTGATGTAGAATGACATCATGATGTTAAGCACGGGGAAATTATGCTTTAAATCGCCCTAATATATTTCAACCAGCTATTTCGATTTAATGTTACTTGGGAGCGTTATTTAACATCGCAGGTTTTTTTAATGTTAGTAATTATTTTATTAGTTTATATAGATAAATTTGTAAAATGGAAACAGTTGCTTTTCATGAAACGACCTGGCACTATCTTAATAATGAGTTTTCCAAATGTTTTTTCATAGTTGCCTTTCTGGATATTCTGGACCTCGTTGTGAAATTTCAGTGGTGGGAAAAGGTAGCTAGCTCGTCATTTAAAGTTTTATAGCCTGGCATAATACATACTGACTAATATATTTTATGACTTATTTTAGCTATACATGTCACTGCAATAGCAGTGTTGTCGTGCTTAATTGTCGTCAGTTTACTATGTGCATTTTTATTAAGCTTACGAAAACAGTAAGACCACTATTTTATTTTCATCGTAAAATTTTATTTATCTGCTCAACAACAGTTTGGATGATTTGATAAATCCTTTGTTTCAGATTGCTTCGAAGCCAAAAAAAATTCAATCTAAATGAAAACTCCCATTCTGGAAACAAGGTGAGGGCAAAAACTTTTCTTCTAGAAATTAAATTCTGTTTTATTGGGAAAGAATGCAAATTGCACCTCTTCAGGTGCAAGGCTCGTAGGCCTTGTATTGAATGTATTTTTAATACAATAATAAATAAAATCTACTTTCCGGAAATGAAAAATTTACTCTGTACTGGGCTTTGGGTCTTCAAAGCACTTCATGACAATAATGAGGTCGGAGTACCATCTAATTTAGAGGGAACTTGTGGGCAATTGTGGCCAAATTTCTAAAGATAATACCTCAGTATTTATCAAAAGAAATTTGGTAAAAAACCCTTGAAAACCAAAGACAGAGTACCCAATAATGAGACCCTAAACAAACCTAGGTCTACTGCTGGTTGTTAGACAAATCAATGATAAAATATGCATGATGAAATATATTTTAGAAAAGATAAACCGATAATTACTCTCAATTTTTTCCAAAAGCAAATCATAGTAAGCAAATAACCCTCACCAAAATTGGGAAATTCATTCATTTTTCAGTGAGCAAACTCATTCTCTCCCAAATTACATTCAGTGAGAATTTAAAAATCAATGCTAAGTGTATACAGTTTGTTTTATGTGGAAAATGTTATTGTTTATTGCAATCAATATCAGGATTTTATTGTTGCTTCAAGTAAGAATAGTAATCTGAAATTTTATGTGGTCGTATCCGTTGTTCAGATTGTAGATAAAAACCTTTTCTTTCTTGTTCTAGATGAATGCCTTTTGTCAAGTACTCAGTCCGATTTTTAAGCTTCCAACTCAATCTAGTTCCAACTTATCCAGTAATAAAAGAAGAGATGATTGCATCAAACTAATTGAATGCGTGGACGTCCATGCCGAAGAATCTCCATTGACTTGTAATTCGTAAACGTGCTGCCATAATTTGTTTTATTTTACGCTTATTATTTTCCATTTTTTAAGTTGTTAAACCCTGTAACATTGGAAAGCTCAAGCAATGTAACACAGATTTGATTTTTGTATATCTAATACCTATGATGATGCAGCTAACTCAACACAGTAAAGAAAATAGTGGATAAGTTATACACATCATTATTGTCATATAAATATGATTATAAATGGATAAATGGTTTTATTTTGATGAAAACCCATTTTTAAACTTATTATAATTTAAAAATGGATCAATTGACCATTCCATTACATTATTTTGGAATTGCCACACTTAATTTTTATTTCCGGTGGTCTTATCCTAAACTTCAGAAATGTGTGTTTTTGAGGTCTTGTTCTTTTAAAACTAAATTTGTAAGCGAAATCCAATGTGATATTAGTTGCGTAGATTTAATTTAGTGGGATTTAAATTAAATGCAAATCCCATTCAATTTCTTATTTAAAAATTGATATACAATGTTTAAATATGTGTTACAACTTGACTTTCCTTTGTTAGTACAACAAATTTGATTTTTTTTAATAGTCTGGAACAAATTGTTCTGTCATTATTTTTTTTTCCATAAACAATTTTGAATGCTTCATATTAAAATCTTTGAATTAGCTCCTAGATTGTTGTTAAATCTTTAAAAAAACTATTAGCAAAGTATAACAGCTGTATAAAATTCCAATTGCAGTTTAAAACCATGAGGACCTGTAAAAACCATGAGGAACTGCAAAAACAATACTGATACCAAATTTAAATATGCTTGAAATCGATACTTTATTTATTTTTTTTTTTTGTAAATAATTTATTTCATAGATGTAAGAAATTCCACTTTTCTCTATTAATAATTGGACGAAAAATTCAAAATTTTTTATGGAATATTTTGCCAATTAAATTTCACCTCATCTTTTATTATTGTTTAACAGTATTCAGTTTTTTTTATGAATTGTTTAATTTAACTTATGACCCCCATCCCTCCCCCAGTTATACTTTAAATGAAGACTGGCGCAAGTTTTAT
>JAQFYV010000139.1:0-14162 GCA_034695065.1 Choneiulus palmatus | reverse complement strand
GGCAGTTCCACTAAAAGTCGGCCACGACCGCACTCTCACATTAATTCTCGCATTAAATAGGATAGTTATCCTGAGATTGAGATTACCTTCCTACCAAATGGCATTTAATTTCTGACTGTAGGGTAATTAGTTGAATTGAATTGAATAGACAGGAAAATTTGAGTATATGGTCATAGGAAAGTCAGGGTAAATTGCATAGACGCTATCAAGCCTCCTATTTTTTTATTGATTTATTTAAAAACTAGAGAGAACAAAGTTACCGAAACTTAGGCATGTACCTACTTACGATATGCTCTATCGTTTAAATGTTTTTTAGGGTACCATTCACCTTTAAAACACAGCATTTTCCCACAACAGCCGAAATTGTCACCCAACCAATATAATTGTCACGGTAGCTGCTTTTCTACGTGTTTAATGGACTATTTTTTTTCTTGTTTTTGTCACTAAAAAACAGGAACAGTACCTGACTCCCGAAAGGAGGATCAAGGCAATGCACCCGACGTCGGTTCAAGGCGTCGAAGACATGATTTCCTTGGGCGACTTGCACGAAGCTGGCATCTTGAGAAACCTGTTGATCCGCTACAACGAAAATATAATTTATGTAAGTTTGAGGTCAGATTTGATGCAGTGGCACACGAGCAGACTCTCAAAATTAGCAGTGCCACAGAATTAACTTGTCCGGTTTCATAACGGCATCCACATTGGAAAGTCTAATGAGGATGGCCTGACCTGCTTAAATTTCAATGTCCCTTAAGGGGGGGGCCGGTTGTTAAGTGGATTTTAGGCACTGCATGAGTCTCACTTTTGGCGCAGTAATCAGGAAGTTCTTTTGAAGAAATTTTGGAGAAAGTCTCAGACATTTGGCCTTGGAAAAAAAAGCGAAATTACAGTTGTTTGTTTATTGTTTATTTGTCTATTTTTTAGCCATGGGGGTGATGTTTACTCAAATATGGCCTACAAAGTTTATTAAATTTTAAATTAAAATATGATAATATTGTGATGGGTAGTGCTCCCTGAAAATGCATAAATTAATTTAGTAACGGATATTAAAGCTTTGATCTGGAAGTTTTAAGGCTCTAATTCTACCAACGATGATTTAATGTGGCCATTACATAGCAATAGCAGAAGGTCACAGGTGTCCTTTCAATATAGGTTATTTTGGATTGTTATATTCTGAAAAAAAGTTACTAATATGTCCTGTATTTTCTCCATTATAAATAACTTTTTATTCAGTTTTTACCCTGGTGCTATGCAGTTTTTTTAAAGGATTTTTACAAATTTAGTTGGGCTAGATTTCACCTTTTGAGACCTATGCCTGAACAATGAAGGCTATGTTAAAAAAGTAGTAATCCACTAATTTAAGTTTTTTTCTAAATCTTTAATATGTTACCATTAGGCCATTCCTAATATAATCTCATTAGTAAATTCTTTTAAAATCATAAAATTAAAAAATATTCAGTATAATTTTTATAATGTTGTTATATTTTGGAGAAATAGCCAAATTCCTATACATTTCATTTTTGAGGAAAATATCCTACTTATATATTTCCGGAATAGACAAAAACATTCATCGAAGTATTCATAATGCAGAGTTTTGGAAAAAAAGTGTAGTGTGTTATCAATTTCTTTCTAATGTTTGCGCAAAAAAAAAGAAGTTAAAGATGAATTTTTTATATAAAAAAAGCTAATTAACGGATTTTTTTAAAAGAGATAAATGTCCATATTACAGAATTTTTTCCTAGTTTTATGGATGCAGTTTGATAATACATGTACAAAAGTTATAATTGGCAAAGATTATAGTCTCTGCATGTTTATTAATTATTAAATATAAGAAACTACCTAATTTTTGTATGTGTACCATACATTGAACGTCTGGCCCTGGTCGCTGAAATTACTGTGCCCAGTAGGAATTCAAATTAATTTATTTCATTTAGTTTTTCGCATGGGATTTTTAATATCTTATTTAAAAATGTCCTTCATTTTTTATTTAGTTTTTTTTTTTTTTTTTGATAAGTTCCTTGATAACAATTTTTTAATATATGATATAAATTAGTTTTTTTTTGGAAGTAAGAGAAACCTGAAGTTAGTCACTTGAACCGGAAGTTTTAATTTGTAAGCATTAAGCAGGATTAAAAACTGACAAGCGATAATATTTATATGCACGCAATAGTCCAAAAATTCAAGTTATTAGAGAAAAAAAAAACTGAAAATAAAATAATATCTTATCTGATTTAGATGTCTTCTTATTTTTCTACCAGATCACAAAACGCTTTTATCTGTCCAATTTTGTTAAAGATTGACCGACATTCAAGCACGTAATCAAAGTATTTGTGACTTTATGGACCTGCCTTCAGGTTGATGGGGGTGGGGGGGTCTTGTGATGTCACAATTGGATAATGTGAATATGAGTTTGCCTTCACAAGAAGCACTATCAACCTGGAGGCAGGGTCATGAACTTCCAAATATTGTAGTCACGTGCTAAGCTGTCAGTAATTTTAGACATCCTGACATTGATATATAAAATAAACCATTAACATTTCACCTTTTCTTGAATAAAATCTCATTTAATAGATGTTGCACCACAAAGCTGTAGGAAAAATTTTGAAATTTGGGAATTCTGTACAGCAAACTCTAATCGTAACCATTGTGTTAAATTTTTGCAGACTTACACTGGATCCATTTTAGTAGCCGTCAATCCCTATCAGATTCTTCCTATTTATACTAATGAACAAATTAAGCTGTATCGAGACAAGAAAATCGGGGAGCTGCCCCCTCACATTTTTGCCATCGGTGATAATTCCTATACCAGCATGAAACGACACATGCAAGATCAGTGCATCATCATCAGGTTAGATAATTTATTGATATTATTCATGAAATTTCACGGATGAAAGAATTGTATTTTGACAAAAAAATATTTTTTTAATTTGTATCATCGTAGTGGGGAGAGCGGTGCTGGAAAAACAGAAAGTACAAAACTCATTCTTCAATATTTGGCTGCCATTAGTGGGCAACATTCATGGATTGAGCAGCAGATTTTGGAAGCTAATCCCATCTTAGAAGGTAAGATTTCGCAGAATAATTTATCATGGTCATGACCCAGACAATTAATAAATTTTAATTTTATTTAGCTTTCGGAAATGCCAAAACTATCCGAAATGACAACTCGAGTAGATTCGGCAAGTACATCGACATCCATTTCAACAAGCAAGGTGTGATTGAAGGAGCCAAAATCGAGCAGTATCTTCTCGAAAAGTCCCGTATCGTTAGTCAGGTAAACCAGAAGTTCTCACAGTCTCTTAAATTTAATGGGGGATGATGACTGTGTGTTAACGGCCCATAGGAATTTATTTGCACTCCCATCTCGGCAAACAAAGGGCCCACAGACATCCCAAAATACCAAATTGAAGAGAATATCAATATCTAGATAGTGGGGAAGTCCTTTCCCGAAAATTGTACACTAATATTAAAGGAAATAACAATACTGTTGGATTTTAAGGATGTTTTTTCAGTAAAAGTCACTTTTTTTAAAAATCTTTCTTACCCAGGTGAAAAAAGGGGCCTACCACTATCTAGTTATCTTTGTCTTTTCCTCTTCTATTTGATATATTTTAAATGCCTTTTAATCAAATATTCACTGTATGAATCTGCAAAAACTTTGATGCTACAGTTTTTTCTAAAATCGTACATTTTTTGTGCAAATTTTACACCTATGCCAACATTAGAAAATACATTGAGCACTTTTTTGGCAATGGTTTTCCATACTTTTGCTTTTTACGTCATGGTTGTACTTCCTTCAAATGACCTAGAATCCATAATGGTGATTATCATCATTCCCCCTGTAATTATCTGAAAAAATACTACTTTTAATCATCTTTCAGTCGAAAGACGAAAGGAATTACCACATATTCTACTGCATGTTAGCTGGTTTAAATAATGAAGAAAAGCAAAGGTTAGAGTTGACGGATGCTCAAAAATATCACTACTTAATACAGGTAAATTTTAATAAATTTCTAATCAGATATTGGAATTTTGCCAACCCTAATTTTTATTTACAAAATATTTGCATTTTTAAAGGGTGGGACGATAGTTTCGGAAGCTCGCAACGATGCTGCAGATTTTGCCGATATTAGATCGGCCATGAAAGTTCTGATGTTTTCTGATGGCGAAGTTTGGGACATTTTAAAAATTTTAAGTGCGCTTTTACATGCGGGTGACGTTAAATTTAAAGGTAAGTTGTTTTTCACACCTGATTTTTATTATGTATTTTTAAAGACTTAGTTTATTTGCCATTTCCAATTTAATGAAACTGATAGCATAATTCACATTTTGTTTAATTAAATGAAAATCAGTGCCATCAATATCATTTGCGTATAATTTTTTTTTATTTTTTTAGCCATGGTTGTCGATAATTTGGATTCTACAGAAATTACTGATACCAATTGTGTGAAAAAGGCTGCAAAGTTGCTAGAGGCGAGTTTTCACTTTTATCACTGCAATTTTTCATTGATAAAATTCATTATATGTGGAATTTGAATTTGGTTATTATATATAATCAGGTGGACCAGCGGCTGTTGACTGAAGCGTTAACTACGAGGACAATATTTGCGCAAGGGGATGCGGTTGTAGCACCGATGAGTGCCATCCAGTCGCTGGACGTCCGAGATGCCTTTGTGAAGGGAATATATGGACGAATGTTCATTTGGATAGTATCGAAAATCAATGCTGCTATTTATAAGCCCAAACCATCTCCTGGCCACATCAGGGCATCAATTGGAGTTCTGGATATTTTTGGATTTGAAAATTTCAACCACAACAGGTTAAGAGTTATTTTAATAATGGTTGTTCGTAAGCTTCATTTGCTGAAATATCCCATTCTTGTCCTTCTCTCCAGGCAACTTCGGTTTAGTTTGTGAGCATTCCCCCAAATTACTTTTGTAAGTTAAAATTAAATTTTCACTATAAAATTCCTGTTATTTACATGAAAGTATATTTTCATTTACTTTTAGCTATTTATTGGTTAAATAAATTTAATTGGGCCTACTAAGTCAGTAAAAAAAAAGTTCTGTAGTTATTATGCAAAATTAGCTGTTGGAGTCCAGAAATTCTGTCATGCCAAAATGCTGTAAAATTGAATTTCAAGGAAAATTTAGACAAGTTATTTTCTAGAATACTTTGAAATGGAAGTTGATAGCACTTTTGTTTCATAAAACTTCTAGAATCCAACAATCTGACTGTGGTGTCTTTGCAGTATTTACTGCAGTGCAAAATTGCATTCTGAAGCGTGGTTATTGTGGAAATGTTTTCACTGGGAATATTATGATATTTTGTAATTTTTTCAATGAAATATGAGTTTTAAAAATTGTTGCTAGTTGTAAATATTTACTTGAAAATACCCACTTTGTCTTTATCTCTTTTTTATTACTTTTTATTTTTTTTTAAATTAAAACAGCTTGCAGATACCCCTCTTCCCATTCCCCAAAGTGCAGATGTAGTTTATGAACAACCCCGTATCATTAAAAAGTTGATTCAAGCTTTTTTAAAACAAAGTATATCCATTTCTTTTTCCATCTAATAGTTTCGAGCAATTTTGCATCAATTATGCGAATGAAAATCTTCAGCAGTTCTTTGTGAGGCATATTTTCAAACTGGAACAGGAAGAATATAATTTGGAAGCCATCAATTTGCAGCACATCGAATTTGTTGACAACCAAGATGCACTGGACATGATTGCCATCAAATCCCTTAACATCATGTCCTTAGTTTACGAAGAAAGCAAATTTCCAAAGGGCACGGATCAGACTATGTTGAACAAACTTCACAAACAGCACGGTTTGAATCGGAACTATTTGAAGCCGAAATCAGATATCAACACATCTTTCGGCCTTAATCATTTTGCTGGAGTAGTTTTTTACGATACCAGAGGTTTGTTTTTTATATTGTTGGAAAAAATGCATGTATACAGAAAGATGCATGTGCATCTACCACCATTTCTTTTTAAATACACTTATAGGGGAAGTCTACACTAAAAAGTATTTTTTTTTCAAGAGTATACATTTAAAAAAATACTATTCCTAAACATTATCAATATTTATTTTATAAAAAATGGAAATGAATTTTAAATGACTGTTCCAGACTTCATTTGGCCTTTCATTTGAGCAAAAATGATTCCACTCACATGATTTTGTTCCAAAATAGGGTGCATTGAACGTGGATTTTAAACTTGCAATGCAAAATGCGGCCATTTGACGTCATTAAAATGTCAATAGTAGTTCGTCCATGAATATTTTTTCTTAAATTTATTATTAAATAACTAAGCATAACGTAATTGTGAAATTTCGGGATGATATTTTTTATATACTCTAGAAAGAAAAGTACTTTTTTCTAAGGTGGACTTTCCCTTCAATTTTTGAATCATAGGGATAAGTGTTACCATCAATTACTTAACATTATTAATAAAAAAAATCTTAATTTGTAGGTTTTCTAGAGAAAAATCGTGACACTTTTAGTGCTGATTTGGTGCAGTTGATTCATTCCTCAAAAAACAAATATTTGCTGCAAATTTTTCACAGTGATATTGGCATGGTATGACTATTTATCACATTTTGTTTTGTATTTCCACAATAGAAAGTGAGCGTAATTTTAAAAATGCTATGCCTCTAATTGCAGGGCTCGGAAACCAGGAAAAAAGCCCCAACTTTGAGTACGCAGTTCAAGAAATCTTTAGATGCCTTGATGAAGACTTTAAGCAGCTGTCAGCCGTTTTTCATTAGATGTATTAAACCAAATGATGCTAAACGATCAAAGGCTAGTTGACGAGATTTGCTGAAATGTTGCCCACCATTTTTGGTGACGTTCCCAAAGTAGAATATTTACCCAAGTATCCACTACAATAAGGATTACATTTTAACAGATTTTCGATCGTGAATTATGCTGCAAACAATTGCGATATTCTGGAATGATGGAAACCATCAGAATTCGAAGAGCTGGCTATCCAATTCGGCACACTTTCAAAGAATTTGTCGACAGGTATCGATTTCTAATACGAGGAGTCGGGTCGGTGCAAAAAATCGATTGCAAGGCCACCACGAGTAAAATTTGTTCTGCTGTTCTGGGAAAATCTGACTTTCAATTGGGAATAAGCAAAGTTTTTCTGAAGGTAAGACATTATTTTATAAAATTTTGATAAACTTGCTAATTTTACAATGTATGGGCGATATGACTTTTTAAAGGGGAAGACCACCTTATAAAAAGTATTTTTCTTTCAAGAGTATACATTGTCCTAAAAATTTCATTACTGTGTTATGCATAGTTATTTTATAAAAATTAAATTTGAAATGAGGCTTTTGCTGGCGTCATTTGCATGTGCATTGCATGTGCAAATTACATTTGGTGTTCTGGATTTGCTTGTGCATTGCAAAATGTGATCATGCGACGTCATACACATGTCAATGGTATTTCAGCCATTAATTGTTTTTTCTTTGACTTGTTATTAAATAGCTATGTATAACATAATTGTAATTTTGAGAAAACTATTTTCTTTATGTATACACTTGAAACAAAACTACTTATTTCTAAGGCAATCTTCATCTTAAACTGGAAATCAATGATCTATGAAGTATGCCAATTTTATAACAAATAATTGTTGCAGGATGCCCAAGATTTATTCCTGGAACAAGAACGAGACAGGGTTTTGACCAGATACATTTTAGTTTTGCAACGCTGCATACGCGGTTGGGTTTACCGTCGTCGCTTTCTACGAATGCGAAAAAGTGCCATCATCATTCAAACCGCATGGCGAACATACTTGCAGAAGAAACGCTTCCGAGCTATGCGCACGGGTTTCCTCAGGCTTCAGGCTTTGGTTCGGGCCCGTGTTCTTTCGCACCAGTTCAAGCACTTACGAGGCCACATTGTACGCTTGCAGGTAAGAAATTTGCTAATTTATATCTAAAATTTCCCTTCCTATACCCACAAATTTCAGAATTTTTGTTATTTCACAAGTTAGGCAATGGTTAAATATTATTTTCATATTTTCTTGAATCTGTAATTACAGGCGCGCTGCCGCGGTTATATCGTGAGACAAGAAGATGTTCGAAAGGTGAAGGCGGCCATCAAAATCCAAGCCTGGGCACGACGTTTTATCGCCATGAAGAGGTATAAGAGATTAAGGATCAGACGTAATAACAGACTGGAAGCGCTGAGGCTGCGAGATGAAGAGGAAATTGCACTGCGCAAGAAAATGGACCCCAAAAAGGCCAAAGAAATTGCAGATCAACATTACAAGGCGAGTATAAACCATCAATTGAGGGATGATCACAAATGTTGTTATACCTATATATCTATTCCACATTTAAATGTCCCATGAGGCGCCCTCAGGTGAGCCTTTTTTGCATTAACACAACTTCAAAATTAATGCACCTTACAAGTGGTGGCTATTGATAACACACGGAGCTGTCGCCGATTGGAATGTCACATTAATGTTCACGATCTTTAGGCTTGAAATTCAGTCAAATTTGCATAAAATCTAATCAAAATAGTCAAAGCCAATAGGCCAAAGTTTAAATTTAATATCGTTCTTGCCTTGCCAGCTACGAGCAAGGTTAACTGCTGATGCCGCTATAATTTAAAAGAGGCTACTTTTTTATGTAGTTACACAAGCGTGTGTAAAACACTGATCCTAATTTAACAAAGGCGAAACAGAGAGCGCTTCATGGGACATTCTATAAGTGGAACAGAGTATAGCATATAATTTAATTGGGAAGAAATCTTTATAATGTTTTATATATTTATTAAAAATGCCATGTAATATTAATATAATTTTAGAAAAAAATCCCTTTAATTCAATGTATACTTGTATTTTTGGAAATAATTCCTACAGAATACAGAATATTTAGGAATGGGACTTGGCCGTGATAAGCCAATAATGCAATATACAAATGTCGAGTGCTGCCAAGATGGCAATTGGGATGTGTTACGGGATCAAGGCTTTGGACCAATGATCACGAGGCCGATGGCTGAGTGACCACGTTTCAACACTAAGAGCCCGTAGTGTATATCAACTGCTACCGAGGAGCCAGTTGACACTTGTTGTAGTATACCTCAAATAATACTTAAAACAAATGGAAAAGAAGACTGTTCTTTCTTAGCACAACTTTCTGAATAAATTTTATCGATAAACTTGCCTTTGTTGAAAAGGAAAAGGCCATCAATGGCCAAAAATGAACTTCAGCTAGACATGTAGTTTTTCAAACCTGTATTGAAGTTGTTAAATAATCCTAGTAGAGGGCGCCGCATCATGGCGCTCTAGAGCAACCAATGGATTATGGTGCCCCCGAATATGCATTGGGAAAATTGCCTTGAGGTATGCTAACAGACTTTGGCATCAGTGAATTTAAATTTTTAATTTTGTACCGGGTATCAATTTAGGAGCGTTTAGCGAGATTACTACGTCTAGAACAAGAAGAAGATTTACAAAACCGCAGAAAAGATGCTCACTTAAGGGAAGTCATGATCAATGCGGAAAATAAGAAGGATGACGTGGATGAATCCCAATTGGTAGATGACATTTTTGATTTTTTGAAGGACACCGGTTCAGCCAAAATTGTAATGGAGGGGCCAAATCGTTTTGAGGCAAGTAATTTTTTTTATTAGAATTTAATGGTACGATATAATATTACCGAAATCTTTAGTTGTTTCTCATTATAAATTTTAAAGGATTTGTTACAAGGCAACATTAAGGATGAGGATCCAGCCAAGTTGAAACCATTGGATACAACGATTCATGCTCCGCACGAATTTGACGATTACAAATTCCAGAAATTTGCAGCGACGTACTTCCAGGGAAATGTCAGTCACTTATTTATGAGAAAACCTTTGAAGCTATCCTTGTTACAACTACAGACGCAAGCTGATAGTATGGTGAGTACCCTCTTTTGTTAAATAGAATAACAATTTATCCTCAAATTTCAAATTAAAATTAGCAATGGGCTTGATATGTTACATGTACAGTATATATGTCCCCCAATATTAAAAGTTCATAGTTTCATTTTCAGACTAAATATAATTATTTTCATCATGCATTTGCTTCTGAAATAAATTGTACACTTAAATTTTCATTAAAAAATAAATAAATTAATTCCTAAATTATTTTCTTCGAATTAAATTTCTTTCTAAAATTTGCTCAGTGCTATATTGAAAGAAATGTTTTTTGTATTAAATTCCGTTAAAAAAATTTTCTTTGGATGTAATCCATAAAATAAATTTTGAATTTAATTTTCATTGAACAGATTTGTTTGGAGGATATTTCCTAAAATTAGTTTTGTCAAATTAAATTTTATTTAAAAAAATTCATTTTGGGGAATGGGTCCTAGAATTAATTTTTTAATTTAATTTTTGATTTAAAAACTTGTTTGGAGTCTTAATTTAATTTTGATTCAAAAAACAAGTTAGGAATGATGTATTAAAAGAAAAGTACTTTTTCAAATTAAATTCCATTCAAAAATGTTGTTTTGGAGTTAATCCATAAAATTATTTTTTAAATTTAATTTTCATTCAACAGATTTGGTTAGATAATAATCCTAAAAAAATATTTTTTAAATTAATTTCATTAAAAAAATTGTTTGCGTGATTATTCCAAAAATATTAATTTGTTATTTTTTTTTTATATTTTTCATTCAATAATATTTGTTTCATGTTCTAACAAAATGTTCTAAATATGTGTACAATTTTAATGTAATTTAGGCTGCTTTGGCTTTGTGGATCACCATTTTACGGTTTATGGGCGACCTTCCGGAACCCAAGTTTCACACCATGGATCGTGACACCACATCTGTCATGAGTAAAGTGACTGCCACTCTGGGGCGCAGCTTTATCAAGTCGAAAGAATTCCAAGATGCACAGCTCATGGCTCAGATCGAAAACTCTGTATGCAAATTAGCATCTGAAATGCATAAGTATTTTGCTTTAAGTAACGATTCTTACCTGTTTTATTAATTTTAATGTAGCCGAGTCCATACAAAGATAAGCCTCGCAGCATACGGCATAAATTAATCTCCCTCACATTGAAGCGCAAAAATAAATTTACCGAGGACATCCGTAAAAAACTTCAGGAAGAGGATTATACCTCGGAGAGCTACAATAGTTGGCTGGAATCGAGACCCACTTCAAATTTGGAGAAATTGCACTTTATCATCGGACATGGCATTTTACGGGCAGAGTTAAGGTATGCACCTTATAATACATCCATTTTATAAAGAAATTATTAATGGAGTTTACTATTGCTCAGAAAAAGCAAGTGTTACAAAAATTGAAAGGTAGAAATTGAATTTTAGTTTTTTACTTTTAAAATTAAAATTATTTAAAAGTCCACATGACAGAAATGAAAAATTAATAGAAAAAGTCAAACTAAAAGTTTCCTATAATTTAAAGATGACCCATCTTAAAAAATATTAAAGATTAAAAAAAATACTAATTTTCCTGCATTTATTGTATATAAATAGGGATGAAATTTATTGTCAAATCTGCAAACAACTTAGTAACAATCCCACAAAAAGCTCTCATGCCCGTGGATGGATTTTGCTATCCCTTTGCATTGGTTGTTTTGCTCCATCGGAAAAGGTACGTGATTTTCTGTTTTCACAATTTTGTCCTATTACCCTTGTAAAAAATAACCAAGATTATTTTAGAAAAAAAAAATAGATCAGAAATCTGCTTTAATTGGGCAGTTATTATTTTTCGAAATTTATACAAATTTATCGATAGTTTTTGAAAAATTGTGAGTTTTGTTAAATGATCTTGATTTATTTTTAGAAGATTGGTATTTGTTAGCTAATTTCTAATAATTTATATTTATAAAGGTGATATTTGCTAGCTAATTTGTAAATAATTTATATTTATATTTATATGGGTGATATTTATTAATTTGTAATATTTTTTTCAGTTTATTAAATATTTGCACCTGTTCATACAAGAGGGACCACCAGGTTATGCACCATATTGCGAAGAAAGATTGACGAGAACCTTCGCAAATGGCACGCGCAATCAGCCGCCAAGTTGGCTAGAATTGCAAGCCACAAAATCCAAGAAACCTTTGATGTTGCCAGTTACGTTCATGGATGGTAAATTTCGGACATATCATATTCTCTGAAGTGAAAAGTAATTGCAAATAAAATAATATCATTTTGTCAACTTTGTTAGGCACCACCAAAACGTTGTTAGCCGATTCTGCAACAACGGCGAAGGAATTGTGTGATCATTTGGCCGAGAGAATTGGCTTGAAAGACCAGTTTGGTTTCTCCCTGTACATCGCATTGTTTGACAAAGTCTCCTCGTTGGGAAGCGGTGGAGACCACGTCATGGATGCCATATCTCAATGCGAGCAATATGCAAAAGAGCAAGGCGCGCAAGAAAGAAATGCTCCTTGGAGGCTTTTCTTTAGAAAAGAAATATTCTCACCATGGCACGATCCAGTCGAAGATTTGATCGCTACTAACCTTATCTATCAACAAGTTGTGCGAGGGGTTAAATTTGGAGAGTATCGTTGTGATAAGGCATGTATATGAATATTTATAATGTGTTTTTAAGCTATTTGTCAAGTTTTTGAATTAAAATTATTATAATTTGTTTTGAGAAGGAGGAGGATTTGGCAATGATTGCTGCACAGCAATACTACATTGAATTTGGCGCCGAACTTGTGGCCGATCACTTATTAGGCCTGCTTCCGAATTACATCCCCGATTATTGTCTTCAAGGTGGCGAAAAGAGTATCGAGAGATGGGTCAGCCTCGTAATGAATGCGTATAAAAAGGTAAGCAAAATTTATTGAAGTTATTAATTTTATGAAAAGGTTATGCACATTAAATTAAAATATAGGGGTTGTTACCATATGTTTTTGTAAAGCAAATATATTAAAATATAATTTTAATATAAACTTACTAAACTTACCCTTATATTAATGGGGGAAGGGGGGGGGGGACGTGATTTTAATTCATCTATATTTTTTGAATTTATTATTTTATTAAATTTATTTATTCATTGAAGACATACAGTAATTCTTGCATTTGTTTCTAAAATAAAAACAATGACAATTTTGCAATAGAAATTTTAACTAAGTTTTTTTTTGGCCAAATTTTATGGCATAAGTAATAATGGATATTGTTTCTTTTGATCAATGGCTACATAGTTGTCATTATTGCATTTTTTAAGCCTAAAACTTTTTATATTATTTTTCACCTAAATGTGCTTTAACATTATTTGACATCATACCTCTCATTTACAAATGTATGTTGGCACTTTTCATTATTCGTTTAAGAAAATGTTTCATGATTTTTGGTTTTTTCCTCTTTAGAGCTATTATTTTAAGGAAAAAGTCGGTGCGCAGAGAGTAAAGGAAGATATCGTAAGCTACGCTAAACTCAAGTGGCCATTACTATTTTCACGCTTTTATGAAGCATTCCGCTATGCCGGTCCTAACCTGCCCAAAAACGACGTCATCATTGCCGTTAATTGGACTGGTGTGTACGTAGTTGACGATCAAGAGCAAGTACTTCTGGAGCTGTCATTTCCTGAAATAATGTCCCTCGTTAGCCAAAAGTGAGTTTGCTGTATTCGTTTTGACACATTTTAACATCAGCTTGATTTCGCCATACTATGATTTGCTCATAAACGTTGGTTACATTGATAGACAAACAACCAGTCGTCTAATTATTTTAATCAACAGAAAATGCATTTACAGGGGAAGACCACCCAAGAGAAAATTATTTTTCTTTCAAATGTGCACATTAATAAAATAGTGAATTTCACAACTATTTTATACAAAGTTATTTAATAATAAAATTTATATCGGGAAGATGATAAGGATGCTAATTTAAAAGTTGTGCTTCCTACAGAACCAATATAGATTTCTAAAAATTTATCAAATTGAATATCAGTCTGCAAATTTAGAAAAAGTAAAATACAACCCCACTAAAAATATCGAAGTTGTTCAACTTGACAAGCCAAGGTTCTTGATTACTCATGTGGAATGGCTCATTTGTGTTTCTTACAGAACCAATAAAGTATTTGTACAGACATTTACTTTATCGACCGTACGGGGAGAGGACTTCAGTTTCCAGAGTCCGAATTCGGAGGATATCCGTGATTTGGTCATTTACTTCTTGGAG
>JAQFYV010000138.1:0-14180 GCA_034695065.1 Choneiulus palmatus | reverse complement strand
ATTTGGTATTTTTGTTATGTCTGTGAGCCCTTTGATTGCCAAAATCAGGTGCAAAAACTTTCCTATGGAAAATTAACACCGTTATACTCCTCCCCTCCTTAAAAACAAAAATCAAAAACGTACCCTTCCTTTTTCGATGCAACGTGTTAGCATGACAATGGCACGACAGTTCTGTTCCCAAACCATCCTCCAGAAATCGTCCCTTGTGCTGTGCAAAGGGCCTTGGGTCACGATAAACTCTCTCGGAGAAGTGAATCCCTACAATCAAATTTACGGCAAATTAAGCTGATGATAATTTCGTAATAGCATGTTTTCCAAAGCGAAAATGTTAAACCTACAGGAACGTAATTAGCATTAATGTAATCGGAACCTTCTTCATCATCGGTTGGCAAAAGTTTAATTCGGGAATGGTCATAGGGAAGGATATTTGTGAATCGGTTTTTAGGTCGATTGGCAGGCAGATCGGCCGCCGAACAAGGCTGGTCACGCCCAACGTGCTTAAGTTCCTCATATTCTTCCGAAAATCGAAAATCAGAGTCGGCCGACATCATGCGGAAATGATCACCAAAATCCTTGAGTTTCACTGGACGGCTGAAATCAAATTACCCCTTTTTTACTAACGGTTTTGCAAAATGGCAACCAATAGATCAAGAAAATCTGGACTGCGGACTCAGTACAAAAGGAAATTACTGTTTTCAATTCAATTTTTAAAAAACTGTTCCATATTTTCCATATAGGACAGCAAAAATTTTATCAAGTTGGATGAAATGGATACTTGGAAGGCTGTATGGTATGAACAGTATCACATAATTTTATTATGGCTTGCAACACTGTATCTGAAGTTTCCTTTGTAAATTGGGCAAAAGTCATTAGTAACCTTTAAACTATGGTTTGCAGAGCCTGAGAATATATAAAAATAGAAACCTGGTATCGATCACGCTTTCTGGAATGGACAGATTGTCATCTTTTCCCCTCGTATTATTGGTTTTTTTAATAAATGGACCCATTCTCCGCTTCTTCAATATCAATAGCACTATAACCACAATAGCAATGAGCAGCAGTGGAACGAGCACACCCACGACCACAGCAGACACCTTGCTGCCATCTTGATCTAAATAAAATATAAATAAATAAGGACATTTAAAGGGGAAGACTGCCCTAGAAAAAAGATTTTTTTCAAGAGCATACAGTAAAAAAAAAATATTCGCAAATTTTCACAAATACTTTATGCTTACTTATTGAATAATAAATTAATAAAATGAATTAATGGCTGAAATGCCACTGACATGTGAATGACGTCGCATAACCACAGTCTGGAAATGCACGTGCAAATCCAGAACACCGAATGTAATTCGCACGTGCAATGTACCCCATTTTGTAATAAAATCCCGTGAGTAGTCATTTTTGTTCAAATGGATGGCTAAATGACATCAGCAACAGCCTCCTTTTAAATTTGCTTCAATTTATTATTAAATAACCAAGCATAACATGGTTGTTAAATTTTAATAAAAGTATATTCTATATTCTAAATATGTAGTCTTGAATGAAAAAGTCTTTTCTCTAGGGTGGCCTTCACCTTTAACTATTATCGTGAAATACGGGCTTGCCAAAAATTATTCTACTTACCAGTTTGGATGGGGGACGAATAAACGGTATCGGTGAACTTATCGGGTGAGGTATAAGCCCGTACTTTCACCTTATAACTCGTTCCGGGCTTCAATGGTCCATTGCAGTACCCTTTCTTCCCGACACAATTTTCGGTTCCAATTGCAAATTCTTCGACTGTAGTGGAGTTGAACGGATAATAAGGTTCCGTGACCTGATATGGAGGCCATGATTTATATTCCTGAACATCCTGCCACGAGGGCAATTCTAAACCTGATGCGTCCTTTTCAAAATCTTCGGCAACAATGAGGGCATATCCAATGATGGGACCATTGGAGTTCAAGAAATAGTTCTTGCGGAAACGGACTCTAATGACATTGGACGACCTTGACACCTCAGATGGAAATACTTGGGGGTTTGGAATTGGAGGAGCTATTAAAAATGTAAGGTTGAATTAATTTTCTGAACTCAATATTATATTTACATGGTTGCATATAATTGAAATGTTCAGGTGTGGGTGGGGTGGAGGTAGTCTTAACATTGTATGCAGTTCCACTGAGGAGGATGACTTTGCAATTGTATGCATGTAGCATCAGTGTTGAATTTTCTCTACTAAATTATCCACACAAAATTGACCAGCAACTTATAAAAAGTCAATGCTTTAAAGGTTTGGAAATCATAACAAGAATATAAAAATGACAGTAAAATCAAGACAAATTAATCTTGTTTTGTTGTATTTGCATTCCAGTAGGTGGAACTGTAAACATTTTGTGATTTTCGTTTACATGGACAAATTGGGGGATAGATGGACCACCCATATTTTTGATATGCCATTGAGAGAATGCTAAGCCCATGGCTCATACTAAATACTATAACTGGGCTGCCCTGACTTTGCCCGAACATAAGCTAGCTTAATTTTTCATGTTCATAAACTCAAGGTTTAACTGGCTTTCCATGAAGAAATTAAATTTCTCTGACATTTAAAGGGGAATGAAACCCTCAGAAAAAGTTATTTCTAAATGATAGAAAATATCAAAAATAGTCCATATCCAAATGCTGGCAACTATGTTCAGCCTAGTTGATTATTTTTTTTAAAAAAACTAGGCTGAACATATTTGCCAAAATGTGTGTATGGACTATTTTTGATATGATATATTGTTTAGAAATAACTTTTTCTGAAGGTTTTATTCCACTTTAAACTGAATAATGAAATTGAGTGAAATATTACATTTTCAGAAAGTGAACACAATGTAATGCACATGGATACTGCATTAAATTTTATATGACATATGAATTCACTTATTAAATTTCCAAGACTTCTTGTTTCTAGTTTGACAATTTTCCTGACTTCCCCTGACCAAATTCACCTTTCCTGACTTTCCAGGTCAGTGCGAACCCTGTAAGTCGAGGAAGCTAATCGTCATTCAGTCACACCATGCCAAACTTTGGGTGGGTGACATGAATATTCATCACCAAAATGTCAAAAATGTGTTGACAAAAATAATGCACATTAGGATAATATCAATACATAAAAAGATAATACTTACGCCAAATGGGGATTTCTTCCTCCAATTCCGCTACCGACCCATACCCTACTTTAGTTTTGGCTTGGATTTTAAAAACATACAGCTTGCCGGCTGCCAAATTTCCAATTGTTCCCATCGTTTCTTTAGACGAAAAATCTAGGGTTTGAGAATACGGAGAATTTTTTACTCCATAAGTGATGGTGAATCCAGTGAGAACTCCGTGTTGTTCATTTTGGGGAATTGCCCATGTAAGGGTAACCTCGCTTGGTTTTACATCTATCGCTTTGAAGGTGTGCACCTTTCCAGGGACTGCAATTAAATTATATATGGTTTGATTAGAACAATGTACGAGCGTACATGTGCTTTAAAAGGGATTTCCACCCTAAAACAAAGTTGGTACTTCTAAATGATAGAACATATAGAAAATAACGGAAATGCATATCCAAGCTTTGGCGACTAGGTTCAGTCTTAGTTTTAACAAAAGAAACATTAAAACTTCTAATGTGACACCCTGTAGTGGCAAGTGATGTCAATCGATGATGAAGTTCTTCCTATTGGTATTGACAAAGAGGGATCAATAGTCATTGATTGGTGTCACATTTTTTGTTTCCTTCTTATTTTTTTTTTTAAACTATAGAGTGAACATAGTTGCCAAAACTAGAATATTAACTATTTCTGATATGTTCCATCGATTAGAAGTAGCTTTTTCATAGGCGGTCTTCCCCTTTAAGGTTTACGATTATTACTCAGGTACTCACCAGATTCTTTCGTAGTAAACCGTTTTGAAAATGGTTCGCTCGTTTTCATGTTGGCGGCTTCGGATCCACTTCGTACGATAACCGTGAAAGTATACTCTCTATGTGGATGCAAGTTATTAACGAGCATTGATTCCGTGTAAGTTGTATTCTGTACGAGTCGATTTTCGCTATTCAGATATTGTACCTAAGAAGGTTAATAATTATTCATTTGGTCAGATCAAACAGAATCAGCTAAGAAGTAGGAATGAAACGGCTTGCACCATCCAACATAATTTTTTTTCAAAAGTAATTTTTCAAAGGCTTTTAAATTTGTAATTTTATCACCTCATTTCCAACAATTTTGCTTCAGCGCTTACTTTTCTCTAGGGTTACCTTCCCCTTTAAACGTCCACTGTGGCCACATTTTTTACCAATTCCTCATCCCTTCTTTCCCCATCCCAACATGTTACCGGTACATTACACTTGGAAATATCCAATGTGAAAATTCGCAAATTCGCCACAACCCATTACACGAAACTTTTGAAATTTAATCCCTATCTACACTGAAATTTCCACAATTGCTCAAATCTGGATTGTTAACGCACCAGGTAAGCATCGTGGTCCCCTGGCGGCGCATTCCACATTAGTGTGATTTCCGTGTCACTAATCAGGGTGGAATTGATGTCGCTAATGCTCTCCGGATCTATTCAAAAAGATCAATAAGGACCAGTGCTAAATCATCTAAAAGTTCATTTCTATTTTAACTTACGTAAACGTTCCTGGCGGTGTAGGGGTACGCTAACAACACCGCCGCTGATGGTCCATGCGGTAACGTTGTACAGCCTTCCGGGCACCAGATCGTGGAAAGCAACGAAACGGTTGGTGTCATTGACATTCTTTTCCTAAGTAATTAATAGACAATCCTTTAAAATTTTGAATATTTCAAAGAAATTACATAAATGTGAGAATCGTATGGCGGAATTTACCTGTACGGGAACGTTGGAATCACTCAACTGGAATCTATATTTATCGAATACAGAGGCAGCGGCTGGAGTCGGAGTATATCTTAAACCCAGCATTCGCTTATCCTCATTATTATAGATGAAGGAAATGTCGGAATTTATGATTGGTACTGGAATGCGAAAACAATTTTAAACATAAAGACCAGACAAACAGCAGACAAAAAAATGGGTGGGTTAAGATTACCAGTGCGAGTTTCCATTGAATATGGATCACTTTGCACGCCGTAGCTAACTGTGTAGAAAATAAAATTATACGAATCTCCCGGTTTCAATTCGCTAATAACGATGGCAGTTTTGTCGCCGGCAGTGCCATTGGCTAATACTTGTTTGGAAGCTTCGCTATCGTGCCTGCTGGTGGAATGATACGTAATTAGATAATGGTCGAAGTGGCCGGCAGGCACCAGCCATTCGAAAGTAACATTCTGAGTATCCAAAATGGCTTCCACCATGAGCAAGGCACTCGGTTCTGAAAAAGTCAATGAAATAATTTAGACAATGTTAACGGTTAATTTCCAAGAGCTGTAAATTGGTGACGAGATAACATATTCAACATACTTATAACTTGTTCCACGTGCTGATACTCGATGCTTTCCATGCGATGGCTAACTGAATAAAGTTCAATGACGTATTTTCCTCCAGGGATCAGATCTGATAACTGATAAGACTCCCCTTTCACAATTTCTACAAAGCAAGTGAAAATTATATGAAAGATAAATCATATATCTCATATCCAACAGTCCTGCCAATAGCATACAGGATTCATTCAATAGTGATGAATTCCAAAAGATTTGCCTAAGATTTAGCCTAAAAACCAATGACATTTCAATTCAATCGAATTACAGTAGGCATTGATATATCACATGACAGAGAGGTAGATCACATAACAGGAGAAATGTTCTCCCATCATTGCAGAGTAGATTTAAACATTAACGTTAAGTTTAAATTTTTATAAATGTAAAAATATATTTTTTAAAAATCAATTACGACACATTTAATTACATTGGGAAAAGAAGAGCAATGATAAATCCGATAAATTTATCTCAAGATTAAAATAATTGTCTCAAATGTCACTCGTGCTTTTAACCCAACTTAAAATGGAGGATTAACGTGTAAATTAGTAGGGGGATGGCTATATAAGGTTAAAAAATAGCTAACCGTTTAAACACACGTAGCTATGTCAATGTATTTGTTGTCAAATTAGCCTGTGTTCATCAATTTTAAGTTCAATATATATTACTAATAGAAGCTGCCTAATTTTTTTTTCAATTTTCAATTTAATTCTGTATATGACTTTACTGTATCTTGAATAATTTTGAACACGATGGTACATTTGTACTAGGGGAAGTGGAGAAAGATAAATATTCAAAATTAATAAAAATGGCTGTATCATTTTATTAAATTTATATTGCCATTTTGGGAATTAATAAAAATGTGATTAGATTGCTAATGCTATTATGGTTTTGCAACACTGCATTTTTCCAAAAAATTATAATATTGGACTAATCTCCAATTTTTAGCTTCCTCACAGAATTGGATTTTCAGTGTTTTAGTATTTGATACGAACATAGTTTATGGACCACTTCTTAGGGAATAAAGGATCAATAAGAAATCCAATAAGATTCACAAGATTCATTGAGAAACACAACATCCTCATTGAACCCACAAAATTCATTTGAGATTCAATAAGAAAGATATTTAGGGCTTCACCAATAAATTACAGAATTAGACCAAACCATCTTACTCCTGGCTACATTCAATCACATGATTTAAAACAGCTATAACAATTCATAAATTCAATTACAAAATTACCTTGATTCCATGATTCCAAGTCGGAATCTGCAGCCCGATAACGCAGTACATAGTTGTTATACAAAGAACTAAATGGCGGCTCCCAGGTAAGACTCACTGAAGTATTGCTAACATTTCGGATAGAGAGATTTCTCGGAGGATCAGGATCTGGAACACAAATGCAATAAAGTCGAAAACACACAAATATAACAGTTCAATTCCAAAATATTTGGCACTCACAGACTGTCTGTTGTTGAGTATGGGGTTCACTCCAGAGACCGTAACTGATAGCATACAATTTGATCGTATACGCCGCTCCAGGATACAAATTTCTCAAGATGGCTTTACTTTCCGTAGTCAAATGCTTCACATTTTCTCCGGTGTCATTTCTTATGTACACAACGGCATAGGAATCCTGTAGACTAGTCACATCGGACTTCCAAGTCATGTTCAGTCCATGTGGAATTGCTTCGAGACCGACGATCAGTGGCGGAGCTGGACCTATTAACATGACAAATTAGCGTGCGTGCTTCACTAATAAAATTCATACGGTTGAATTCAATGGCAAAGTGTGCGAGTTAGCAGGTAATTATTTAATTTACAAATAATTGACACTCCAGACTGTGTGAAGGGAATTTTGATGCTCGATTTTGAAAAAGTTAATGAAAAAGCAAAACAAAAAAAAACACATCAATCAAATAAATTTTTAGTTGAAATCTAAATTTTCAAAATTTCGACTTTTAAAAAGTGAGCAAAAAAACCACAAATAGTGTGAACCCAATGAGTTTTGAGCCATGCGATTTTTTGTTTTTTCGTTCATTTTTTTTTTAAATTGAACGTCAAAATGTCCATGATTGACCCAATAGCGGAGTATGTATATAAAAGAAATCTAAGCTAGCTCGCATGCTTTTTATGGAACCCAGCCTTAATCCTTTAAATTTTGCAAACAAAATCGGACTATCCATTAAAAAAATCCTGCAGTTATTTCGTTCCAGATTGAAATTCTGTACTGATGTAAAACTTCAATCAACAAGCAATTGAATTTTTGGATTCTACATGTTTTATGAAACAAAAGTGTAATCGAGTTGCATTTCTGCATTCCAGAAACAAATTTATCTCATGTTTAATGCAATTTTACTACGCTTTTGTTTCATAGAATATCTAGAATCCAACAGCATCTTTTAGGCAATTTTACTGGGGTGCAGAATCACAATCTGGAGAAAAATTACAACAGAATTTTATTATCTTTTTTTATTATTATTATTTTACTGGGTAAATTATCAAATTGACTAACGTGTAACTTGAAAAGCAACTGCTATGTCACTATCAATATTATTGCTAACAGCCACGACGCCAATGGAATAGTTATGGCCGCCAAACAACTTCTTCAGCCGGTAACTAGTGGATCGTGTCGTTAGGACGTCACCATCCCCATTAAGAGAATCCATCTCTTGGTACACAATCTATTCAAATATAACTTAAATGAAGCATGCAGGCCAGATTAAATGGTTGGAGTAGATCAAAGCTGCTAATTACTTTATAAAAATCTTGGTGACTAGCATTATTTGCTGCCCATTGAACGAATATTTCTCCCATGTCATTTGATGTTGCATTCAAATGGGTTACGGGTAATGGCCCTGAAATTCAAATAAAAGTTGATGAAATATAATTTTTTTCAGAGATGCCATAAATATTTAATATGACCAAATATTCAGTACTGTTTTTTTAATTAAAAATTGAATTAATATTATTGACCTTGAAGAATTTATTGAATGTTGGCCTTATTTCAGGGTTTATAACACCTTAAAGTCAAGAATAAAAAATAGCTTGGAATAGAGACGACATCTCATTTTGGTTTTTAATTAGGTCTGAATTGAAATTTTGTTAATTTTTGAGTATAATACTCTATAGTAAATAAAAATAATAAATTTGTATTATGGATGTTTATTTGATTTATTTTTAGGAAAAGTTAGAAAAACTCATTTAACTGAAACTGAAACGTAAGAAAGTCATCAATGACCAGACAATAAGATTCAAAATTGATAATAAAAAACCCTACAACTTTCAGTGAACTAATAAAGGCCAAATCCAGAATATTTAGTCAGTATACCAATATATTCTAAATATTCGAATACCAAACGAATATTTGTGGCAAACACTTTTTTTTAAACATCCGATGCAATTAAATTTCTTACTTACTTGTCGTCACATTACCAGTTGTTGGCCAGCTGAAAACATTTCCACTAACAGTCTTCACAACCACTTCGTATGTTTTCCCCGGCTCGAGATCCTCATTGAAGGTAGTTACTCGCTCTTCGTAGCGCCCTACAATAATTGGCGCCATCCTCCTGATGCCAAGTGATACCTGATATCTATCAAATTCACTGAAAATATGCAAATACATTAAAAATTACTTACATTATCAATTTCTAATCTATTTTGCAGTGTATTTGTTTTCATCAGTGTGTTACTATACCTGGAAGCAGTAGGTGGCTCCCAATGAACTTCAAAGCTCGTTGATGTAAGTGTTCTTCTGTTAAAAGTGACATTTCTAGGTGCAAGGGGTACTTAAAATAGAAATGCAAATTTTGACACAAATCAGAACAAGTTCCAGATAACACAGATAATTCCAAAAAAGTCATGCGAGAAAAATTTCTACAGTTATTGTGTATAGGACTGCCATTCTATACTGCATTCTCCTAAGCGCAGCATTATTCCCATACCAAATGGCATTGTATATATGCTGATTATAGGGAATTGGATTGAATTGAAAGTGCAATCAAACTGTAATCAGCTTGTTGGATTCTATAGAAATGTTATGAAAAAAAATTACAGTAAAATCACATTTAAAAATTTAAGATTACAACTTTTTTTTTTACAAGACTTTAAAGTCAAACAATCTGATTGTTATTTCAATTGCGAGCAAGCGAAGCGTGAGATCATTTTTCTTCTGATAGTCAGAATACAAATTTCCTTTGAAAATAGTGATGACACACATAATATTTGACACAGTGCAATGGTACAGCTCCGATGTTGCTGCTGCCAATTAATTTTTTGTCACTGAATGTCAAAAAACACAAACAACATGATTTTTTCCCATTGCATGTACTATAGTCTGTTTCAAAATAACAATTATCTACATTTTAGCATATTTTTAATATACTTTTATAAATTTTATAAAATATATAAAAAATGCTAAAAATGTAGGGAACGCCATCAGCTAAAACATTTTTTCCTAAGAAAAATGGATGATTTATAACAAATCTTTTTAAAGAAAGGTAGAAAAAGATTAAATTTAATTTTTACAGGTTATCATTTTTTATTTGATTTTTTAAAAACATGAATACCCAATGCACCTATCTATTAAAATTCTTATACATTTTGGTATTTTTTAAGTATTTTTGTCTTTAGGTTTGAAAACGGCTCTACCTTTAAGATCTCTATGGACTAGTAACATGACTGAAACCCCCTTCTAAGATAATATTGCCTATTTATTTAAGCTTGTGTTCCGAGATCCATTCCGGCAAGTTCTGAAGTGATTTTCCCAGTAACAATCTGAAGCCCAATAACTGCAGAATTGTTTTCACTGGAAAATCTCAAACTACCTGTTCGATACTGGGCTGTGGTTGGCAGGCTGACTTGATCTTCGCTCGCCGTTTGCACAGATATATTATAAGCCTTTCCTGGTACCAATCCATTAAATGCAGCCTGAGCAGGACCGGGTGGATCTCCTTCTTTTTCTACATATAAAACCGACTCTAGCGCATCCGATGGTTCGATGCTGACCTTGTAGTGGTTAAAGACACCTACATTTTACCAAAAAAATTATTAAATATGTAACAAATCCTAATTTGAATGCTTTTCACTGGAAGCAACATCTTACCTGCTGGATATGGAGGCTGCCATAAAACGAGCAAAGTTGTTTCATTTCGAAACCAAACTATAAACCTCCCAGGATTATTTGGTCCTAACATTAAAGATTAGATTATTTAAAACAAATCAGTTGCTGTAAAACCGTCTGAATTTCAAAATCGCAAAAGCAAAAAGTGGCATACTTGTTGTAACATTTGTTGACAAATGTTCTAATGATTCCTTGGAGTCAAATACGGAATAAAGTTTAAGTTCGTATGTGGCCCCAGGTGTGAGCTCCTTCAGGACAAATGAGGTAGTATCGGCCTCCAGATATAACGTTTCCAACGTTGGCGGAAGCTCGGATAGCGGGACGACCTACGAATGTAAAATTATAATGGTGATTTGGTAAACAAAATCAAATTTTAATAGATTAAGGGTGGATTATAGCTGTGTATTAATTTCCCATAGGAAAACCAAAGGGTCAACAGAAATAACAAAAATAACAAATTGAAATGAATGCTAATCTCCAGGTAGTCTCGAAGTCCCATTTTTTCCCCAAAATTTTGCACTAACAATTGAATAAACATTAAAATAATAATGGATTTTTCAGGACTTTTTTTCCGCCTCTCGTGACATAGCTACGGCTTTCCTCTTCATTTTTTTATTTTTATATGTTTCTTTTAGCAAATATTTACTCCACTGCAAAAATCTTGATGTAAAATTTTGCGAAATTCGCACATTTTCGTGAAAAATATAAAGTACTGGAATTATATGCGGAAATTATAGAGCAATTTTCTATAAATCCAAGATGGCGACTAAAATCTACCCTTAGAAGAAGTATTGCAGGAAAAAGCATTCCAGTATACTTTATATTAACTTACTTTTAGATTGTGTAGACACTGTTGAAACAAAGTTTAACACTATTGAGATCAACAGTAAGTAAGGATGACAACTACAGAAATCCTAAAATTATTAAAGGGAAAGTCTCCCTTTATAGTAAGCTATTCTTTAATGAAAGGCAAAGAAGAGTTAATAATATAGTTAAAGTGGAAGATTACACATTTTTTTTTCTTTCAATAGTAAAGTGAAAATCAATAGTATTCCTAAAATTTAACAACTATGTACATAATGCATATTTTTTATTTTATAAAAAATTAAAGTCAATTTGAAATGAAACTGATGCTGACGTCATAGGCCGGTTGACTCGAGCTAAGAACAATGGACTCAGTGCTCGAATGAAAGGGCTATGACGTCAGCATCAGTTTCATTTGAAATTTATTGTAATTTTTTGTAAAATAATTATGCATAAAATAGCTGTGAAATTTTAGGAATATTATTTTTTTTCTCTTTACTATTGAAAGAAAAAAATTTTGCTAAGGGTGCATTATCTTCCCCTTTAATTATATTATTAACTCTTTCGTGCCTTACATATTAAGAATAGTTTAATATAAAGGAAGACTTGCCCTTTAATGATTTTAGGACTAGTAGTTTCTATCTTTACTGTTGATCTTAATAGTGTTAAAGAGTGTTTTGACAAATTAAAATTAACCTGGCAATGATATTTGGATAAAATTATGTCTTACACCTGTAAAACAGTACAATAATGGGATAGTAGCGTTAGAATACATTTAAACATAAGTTTAGCAAAATATCCAAATTCATGAATAAGCATTTTTACTAAGAGCAATTAAAATTTGAAGGAAATACATTTACTAAATGCAAGATAATTACAGGCGTAGCCTAAGGAAAAAAGTAAAATACACAGTAAAATTAAAAAAACATTCACACATAGGCCTATAAGATTGTTTTTGTAAGGATTGCCATTTACTTGTTACGTTAATTAGTTTATAAATCTGACTGTTACATACAGGGTTGCCACTACATTTGAAAATTCGTCTTGCCTGACTTTTGCCCATTTTATTCTCATTTTTGCCTGACTTCGCCTGACTTTTCATACAATTTTGCCTGACTTTGACTGACAAAAATCAAAGTAAAACAGCTTCATTTTTTTGGAAAAAAAAAGCAAGAAAGTTGTCAATAATTCATGTAAGTTTAATTTATAAATTAAAATTAGTTTATAAATCTGACTGTTACATAAGGGTTGCCACTACATTTGAAAATTCGTCTTGTCTGACTTTTGCCCATTTTATTCTCATTTTTGCCTGACTTTTCATACAATTTTGCCTGACTTTGACTGACAAAAGCAAAGTTAAACAGCTTCATTTTTTTTTAAAAAAAAAAAAAAGCAAGAAAGCAAAAAATTAAAATTACATGCATTATTGACAACTTTCTTGCTTTTTTAAAAAAAAAAAAAAGCAAGAAAGTTGTCAATAATGCATGTAATTTTAATTTCCTAAGCAAAGAATTGTCCTATGGCATGCACATTGTCCAGTTCTTCAATCTCAACCCTGTAGTCTACACATGTGCAAGCTTTCTTCAGGCTCTGGATTTTACTTTCAACAATTTCACCAATTTTTTGCCTGACCTCAGCCTGACTTTTTCAGTTTTGCCTGACTTTGCAGGTCAGTAGCAACACTGTACATATTAATTTGTATAGGTGTACCTACCCGAAGAACAAACTGAGTATATCCACCACTTCTTGGCGGTTCCCATGAAATTTGTACACTTTTTCCAGCACGTTGATCGATGGATAAATTATATGGCGGATCAGGTTCTACAAAGACAAAATGAGCCAAATTAAAAATTACTTTGATTACTATAACAATTTACAATAAAGAATAATCATATTTCAATAATTATGGATAATAATTTTCAATATTACGTAACGCCTTTATTTTAATTATTTGTTTATTGTTTTATCTAATTTTTATATATTATAAATATCTCCCAATAAACTTGCAAATGTTTTCCAGCAATTATAAAAGTTTCCATGTTTCAATTTAGAAAAACATTTGAATTGAAAACCTGCTTCCTTTATTTTTGAGATCAATAACTTAGACGATTTCTTTTTCTGCTATTTGTTTACAGAACTGTAATTAAATTACACCATTGACTCGAGTACTTTTATTTTATAATAATATTTAAAATTAATATTTCAAAATAGTGGCAAGCTGTAAGAAATAATGGTGCCACAATATGAGTAAAGGGGAAGACCCTGTAAAGTATATATTCTTCGTTCAAGAGCATATACCTTAAGAAAATATTATTCCCAAAATTTAGCAACTATGTTATGCTTGGTTTTAATAATAAATTAAAGAAAGATAAGTAATGGCCGACATGCAATTGACATGTTAATGACGTCGTAGACCCACACAATTCAAAGCAAGTGTCAATTTAAGAACACCAAGTGTAAGTTGCACATGAAATGCATCACATTTTAGAACAAAATCACGTGAACACATTCTTCTTTGCTCTAATGAATGTCTTAACAGTCTCATTTAAAATTTAATTTAATTTTTCTTAATGAATAGGCCCCTACTCTTGAAAGAAAAATAGTTTTTTCAGGGTGTTCTTCCCATTTAAAGATAGTATTCTTAAATACTTTGTGGTTACCAGGGAGAATAAAAATAATCTACTTTTTGTAGAAATAAAATCAAAAACATAAAAAATATTACAAACTTTACATATATTTTTTTTATGAAATTTTCTTGACCGAGTTCATCCATTTTTAAAAAAAGTAATTTAAAGGG
>JAQFYV010000137.1:0-14218 GCA_034695065.1 Choneiulus palmatus | reverse complement strand
GACCTTACTTGTTTTTTCATGAATTTCCCTGATCTTCCACGTGTTCCATGACTTTCCATGACCAAATGCATTTTCCATGACTTCTCCTGATCCTAGTCAGTTTTCCATGACATTTCCTGACCTTACTCCTTTTTCCATGACTTTCCCTTACCTTACTCAATTTTTCAAAACTTTCCCTGACCTTCCTCGTTTTCCATGATTTTTCATGACCAAATGCATTTTCCATGACTTCTCCTGATCCTAGTCGTCCTTCCATGACATTTCCTGACCTTACTCGTTTTTCCATGATTTTCCCTGACCTTACTCGTTTTACATGACTTTCCATGAACAGATGCATTTCCCATTACTTTCCTTGACCTTATTCGTTTTTACATGACACCCCCTGATCTTACTCGTATTTTTTTGGTGCCTATACTGGCACCTATAATAATGTTGCCATTTGGCACCTTCCAGGATGGGCTGTTTTTGGGTTGATGCCTATTGGCACCGATTAGTGATAGCATCCATTGGCACCTTATAGGGTGCCGCTGGTGCTACAGCTCATTTCACCCAAAAAGGTGCCCAAAAGCACCTTTTGTTCTTAGAGTGTACCAGCTTTACTTATTATCAAGCCTAAATGGCGAATCGATTATAGCGCCATCTATTGAGATCATTTGTCAATAAGATTTTTTACATGAAAATGTTGGATATATATGGTCGAAGGATATACATGTGTAAGTGGTATTCATTTTCGATTCTCACTGCAATTGTTTATAAACACATGGATGGCGTCAAAGGAAATTGACTGTGCAAATATAACAATGCACCCTGGATGACAAACTGTGGTTCGCAACTCATTTTCCTTAATCGGTCAGTTCGCTGGACGAATGCCAGACATAGGCAAGATGTTTCTTCAATCAGAAAATGGTGATTGTGGTAGCAACAAAACGTCAGTTACTTGTCATGAAATGCAGCATTTCGAGTTGGAAGAAAATCATCCGGAAAATATAAACTACAAAGATGTTTGGCATTTCTCCAACAAAAGAATTGAGTATCCTATAACAAGTTCTCGAGTTTGATCTCTTTGGTATGGGCCCCTAGTTATTTACAAAAAAGGAAGAAAAAATGTTAACCCCTTTTATATTATATAAGACGTTTTATTTTCTCTTTTGTTTTGCAATGACTGCATTTTTTATTCGTATTACTTTTCCCTGTGCAAGTAATCTGAAATGCTGAAGATGTTCTCTATTTGGATGGAAAAACTAGTGGTTTACAATTGTAAGATCAAATGAGCACTTCAGTCGCAAACTTAATTCAATCCCATAGGCCTATATATTTTTCTTAATACATTTGGAATAACAACCCATGAAGATCATAAACATTAATACTAAAAGATTTGATGAACGATTTCCATTTGTTTAAAATGTTTTGCGAGGTTAGATATCAAGTGGCAGAAGAAAGAAAATGCTTAGCAGCTAATTTAAGTATCTCAGATTCTAAATTCAAGAAGAGAGAAAGTATTATCAGCAATAGGCCCTATAGAAATAAATTGACGAAAGAAGAAAACTATTTTTTATGCAATACATGCTTAACAAAAGTGTTAATTTGGAGGGCTACCAATTAGTATTATTGGTCGTGTAGATTATTTAATTACTTCTGAGTGGTGCAACTAATACTTCGGATCCAACAAGTTTTGGGTCTTTTGGGGGCCACCTAGCGGCATTTTTCATGTCTGCTTGCACCTACCGACCATATAAACTGCCATTTAGAACTATATATTGAATATTCTTATATACCTATATAGGTCGTTTAAACTGTTTTTATACTTGGTCAGGCATCTTAATCGGTGGCCATTTTTGATCACTCGCAGCTGCATTCCATGTTATGCTTCCGTTAGAGTTTTGCTATTAGTTCAAGCATGTCGACTGCATGGTTAGGATTATCTACGTTAAACCGTTTTAACTACAGAGTAGCCGACGAAATCCTAACAGTTTAATATGCCCCAATTTTGCTAGCAAAACACGTTAAATATAAGATTATATGGAAGGGATCTGCATGCAAGCCATCAAGAAAAAATCCACTAGGAAAGTCACCAAGGATCATCTAGTCATAAATGACTATAGAGTGTAAGCAGATAACCTAGCTGGTTTGATAGGCTGACATTAGTAATCGAAATTAGGCTATTCTTTCAACTGAAAATGCTGTTAGTTTTCTCATTTGTTTAAAATTTCAGTTTACTGTTTAGTTGAACAGGATTTAATTGCTGAATTAAATCCTTGTCGTTAACTTCGGCGTACAAGCCAAAATCCCGATTTAAACGTATGTGGATTTAAGAAGGTTTTTGTACTGTTAGATGCCACACAGTTTCAATGTCCAAAGATTGTGAAAATATGGGAAATAAATAAAAAAATGTAATCTATGTATTGTGTTCGGAATTCTTTACGTTGAATATTACTTGCATCTGTAAAATGCATTTTCTACAAATATGTGACATAATCCCCCATTAAATATTTGACATCACACTTTCTGCAAATTAATTTTATTTTATAGTTTTGTTCAACGTGCAGTGTTCTCAATAACTTATCATCTTCTGTGATGATGTGTAGTTCGTTTTTATAGACATAGTCAAGTTTTTATATAAAATTCCAGATCACTGTTGGTATCTAGTAAAAAAATGTAATCTGAAGAGAATTTCTAAGAAGTTATGGTCATTTTCTTTACTGAAGTGATGGCGATTGCAAGTGACTCATCATCAAATGTCTTGTTAAATTTAGATTTACGCTTCTGACGAAAGAGAGAAAAAGTCTATTGGTATTTCTATATCATGAGTATAAGAAATAGCTTGCAGACGTTTCTAACAGTATAGGGCCATTAAACAAGCTCATATCAAGTTCCAAGCAATACCAAGAAACTGTTTTCTAGAAAATTCATTTAGAAATTCATTGCTAGTTCTATAAAATTTATCTAGCACAATTCTATTACTTTTTAAAGTAAACCGTGTGAATTACAACTTTTAAATGGGCAATTTGGTTTCATTTACTAAACACATTAAAAACAAAAGGTGTCAATCTTTTAGCATATTTGACATCCTTTGGTTATTTGCTGCTATAAAACGAAATATGGAATTTCTGGACCGATTTATATGATATATCCTAATTCAGCATTCTGTTCCCTATAATTTGCCTACATTTTTTTTCTATATAATTTATAATAGAAATAAATCTAAGAATTCTTATCCAAAAATGCCACCTGTGCTAAAAATTGGTGTGCACCTTTTGATCTGAGAGTGAACAATACTAGTTAAGGTAAACTTTAAATGCGTAATGGTTTTAGCCTACTAAGAATGCGTACAGCGAATTCAAAATATACTAAAAACTAAGACTACCAAATACCTTACTATAATTAACTAATATATGACTTACTCTCGCTCCCTAACCATGTCCCATGATCGAACGCTCTTGTGAACCCTTTTTCCCATAAACAAAACTTTGGATCAATCCACCTTATTAAATGGAGGCTATGGCTAACTCACGCTGGTCACATGGAATTTCCAAAATTTAAGACATAAAATGGAGACAAGCTTTCATGACATCTATTCAATTTTTCAAGGTCAATACTCCCAGATTTGATTTCCATATTATTGTTGTCCCATCAGCTATAAACAAAGTTAAGAGCAGATGCCACCAATTTTTTTAATGCATAGGACTACTTTTTCATGTACATGTGTATTTCAAAGATGGTGCCACAGAGTGCGTTTCATGGAACATAGTTAGGGTGAAACTTGAGTACAACGTTATTACTTTAGGTAATCACAAGTTATTATAATACAAACACATACAAATTTGATTAAATCTACTCATTTGCATTAATTTTATGCATGTTAACTTTTGTATAAACCATCTTCTTAAATGAATGATATGGAATATGCAAGCCCTAAAAGCAGTAAAAAATTAAATGCTTTGGAAATAAACTGCTTATAATTGCATCTTTTACAAGCACAAGTTTTAAGCATGCAAATACATGAAAATAATACAAAGTATTTGGCATGTGATTAAAGTTATGAATTTTTATAAATGTCAAGCTGGTAAACACTATGCATACAAAGTCAGTGAACTACTTCAAGACTTGATGCTTTGTATGTGTCAAAATTTGTCATGTTCTTTCGAAAAAATAAATTTAGCACAACAAAAACCATTTGAGGAAAAAAATAAAACAAATAAAATAAAAAGGAGCAGTGCTTTTTGGAAATATATATATTTAAAATGATATTTGTAAACATGAAATTGTAAAAAATCGGGTAAAGTCTGAAACAGCTATGATATCTGTTGTTACAGACCACTGCGCAGCAAAGCTGATGCAAACTGGCCAAAGGAAAATAAAATTTGTGATCGATATTATCTAAACAGGGAACTCAAAAATCCCTATTTCTTTCCAAAATTCAATTTCTAAAAGCAGTCATTCAAATAATTTAATAAATATATAATAAAAACGTGATTTTTTCCTACCTCGTGTGACATCGCCTCAAATACTTCAATGCCAAATCTCTGCTCTAAGCCCCCATCAAATCCTGCGGTACATTCAATATGGACGGCGTTTTCCGTTTCATTTTGTATCGAGCAATTGGTCACCGGATCTGGGGGACCTGAAAACCGATTTTTTATCAGATATATATAGAATCCAATAGAACCCATGCACTTGACAATAAACAGCAATTTAAGGACAGCAGTTTTAACTAGCATAACAGACAGTCACAAAATGGTTGCACCATGTTATAGGTCATAGATAATTGGTGCCATCTAGGAACCATATCTTACAACTACCTGACCTGTCCAACGTAATAGGATATACAATGCTTTATGGGAAGGATTTTTTAAAAGGAATATAATATTTATTAAATGGGAAGACCACCATAGGAAAAAAGTCACATATACTTTAAAATAAAACTTAATAAATAAAAAATCATTCACAACAGTTTTCACTACTATAGGTTATGCAAATTTGTTTTATTTGAAAAAAAAATAAAATGATTTATTTAATAAAAAAAAATTTAAATTCAATTCAATTTTTGAAAAGCAAACATTAAGTCTCGTTTTTTAATGATATTATTACTGAGTTTATAACTGCATGGCTTCATCCGACTTCATTGGCAGTCTGTCAAGTCAATTTATCCAGCAACTGAGCATGCCCAAATTGTGTTAGCTATATAGGAAGCAGCCAGATGGCGTAATTAATAGGTCAATCAAATATCGTCAGTGAGCTACTTTTCAATTATTTATTATGAAATAAGTAAGAACAGTATAGTTAAAGTTTTGAAATAGTATTTTTGTGAGTATATACTCTTAAAGTAAGTTTTTCAAAGGTGGTCTTCCCCTTTAAGAACAAATGTCACATTCATTAACATACCTGCTGCAATAATATTGAACACGCATGGCTCCCGCTGCTCTCCAACATCATTTATTCCCCAACAATACAACAGTCCATAGTCTTTTTCAGTAATTGGTCTATACGATAAAATACTCCGAAGACCTGAGCTCGTGAAACTTCCTGTAGCCACATCTAGATTTTCGTTGGTATTGTTAAAAGACCATTTGAAATGCACCTGTAACAGAAAAAAAATGGCGTAATCGATCAATGTTTGCAGCATAACCATAACACATTTATTATTTATTAATAACAATTTAGAATATCTAACTTTAAACAAGCGTAGATTTTAGAAAGTTTTTTTAGATATAACATAATTTACCGTGGATGGATGAGCTACTAGATCACAGAAGATAGGTGAAGTATCCTGTTTTGCTATACCATATAATGACTTCTGACCTGGTTTACAGTAGGGTGCATCTGGTCAAAAATAAATAAATAAATGTTATAGTTCATCAAACTGCAATCTCGGAAAGTGTTTTTTTTTCCTCCAAACGATATATATATATATATATATATCATATCAAAAAAGTATATATAACCAAGTTTTGGCAACTATGTTCTCTGTAGCATTTTTTAAATAAAAACAGGCCTACAGCTGAAATGCTTGTGATACACCCTGTATATACAATAAAACGAGTCTGTCAATTATTATAGCGTGTCTTTACTACTATCACACATGTAAGTTTTCTGTGCAGGAAAATGACTGATGAAAGAAATCTTGGAGTAAAGGAACTAGTGACATACTCATGTGTTGTACAGGGTGTATCACTATGATTCTCAACTGTATGCAAAACTATAGAACATAGTTGACAAGTATTGATTATGCACACTTTTTACATATGATGTTTTTTGGAACACACTTTTCTCTGAAGATGCAGTGAGCTTTAAAACTGTCAATTATGCAATACTATTCCATGATAATGTATAGTGAAAACTGGCTTACATTTAATTTTTAATAATATTTCATTGCTCTCTCCATCACCCTCCGTATTACGAGCAATGCAGGAGTACGCCCCCATATTGCTTCGCTTAATTTTTTGCAAAACCAATGTCTGGTTGCTAATGATGATTCCGGCACTAACATTGTGGTTCAGATATGTACCCTAGAAATGTGGAAAAAAAATTCATTAAAAATTAATACCCATTGATTAATTGCACTATAGCAACCCTTAAAGTAAATCCAAGAGTTCAAGAGATAAATCCTGACGAATTTAAATACGAAATGAACTGGCTTGAGATGTAGAGAAACCAAGTATGATGCCAATCAAAGAACAAAGAAAACAAAAACAACCTGTGACAACAAACATATTCTTCATGTTCAATTCTGACATCCATTAAAACTATTGAAAATCGTATATTTTCATCTATTACTTTCAGCTTTGTAAAGATTTAAGAAAAATAATAAAAAATGGCAATAAGCTATAAGGTTAAAAACACAACTCAAGCCATTCTTGTTGTCATCGATTTTGTGTCTTTCACCGAGGACAATAATGACATTAAAGTATATGGTAATTTTAGCTGATGAGCTTTTCTAATCCGATTAAGGAGACTTAGTCGAAGAGGAGGTCTATACATCGTATATATCACCACTGATGAAAAATATATTTAACCACACAAGGGTTGCCTGAAATCAATGATGACAGAAAATCATCCCAGGTAAATCCTAAAGATTGTCAGCTGAATGGCCATAAGCTACACATCACAAAACAACAGTCAGGCCTCAATTCAAAGATTTTTAAAAACTTGACTGACATATAAGTGGAAAATTTCATCTATCGAGAAACATTTGTTTCATGCATGGATAAGGAAAACAATCCGACCAATCTTTGCTGCTTGATTGCATGCCTTTGTGCAAATTGTTATTTAATTCTTTTCAATATTTACAGCTCGGAGAAATCATAGAGAGAGAGAGAGAGAGAGAGAGAGAAATAAGGAGTCTATCTGATGAAAGTTTGAATTAAGGAAATATTCATCAATGGTTATGCATCATTTCCGACTTAGTTCAGCATCATCATATTAAGTGAGTATAATATTTGCAGGAAAAATCGATTTAGTTGATATGGGCGAATTTGCATGGCATTTACAATATGTTGATCCCTATTAGTTATGAACAAGATATAAATTTAACGACATCGAAATGGAAGAACCGATTACAGTAAATTTAATTTGCAATATGTTGTTGGGAATTGTGTTTTCTTGTTTGAAAAATCACGGCTTGCAAAATTCTACGCTTCCAGTTCATTTTCCATCAGTAAACATGAGATGAGAAATAATAAAGATGCCAGATGACACTGTCAATTCCCAAGATATCAACTCCCCCGAAATCTCCACGAATTCACAAGGCCCAAAAATGAAGTTAACTGAGAATGACATACACACACACTGCATTTACTAGAAAGCAAGCCCACAGCGTATACAGAAAATACCTGCCTAACTTACAAAGTATTTCTACTTCATTATATTAGCTCAATACTAATTAATATGACAACGAGCAAGCACTGCCAGCAAATTAAGTGCCAGAAATTTAATTTGTTCACGTCCTGGAAATCACGTGTTCAATATTAAAACTCGGGCTGCTACATTCTCAGAAACAAGCAATCCCCTCAAGAAATAATATTAGAAAATACCTCTAGAATATAACAACTGTTCTGAAATAGCATCTGCACACTGATAAATATCAATTGAATAGCTGAAATAACAGCATTCAATCGATGCTGATTTCCATGAAGGCTATCAATTTCCTTATTCTTAATTAGTCATGGTAAATTTCTGAAAATTAATGTAAAGCCTGATATTAAATAGTAGTATTAAATACAAATGTATTGGAAAAACAGCGTAACGAGTAAATTAACGTTTCTTAAAGGGAAACGATACCCTAAAATAATGTTATCATAAAAATACTTAACCAAGTTTGTGGCGAATATATACAGCATGTATGTATGTTCAATCTATAGTTCAAATAATTAAAAAAGCCAAGACAGAAACGAAACGTTTAATATGATACCCTGTAAGCTATTTGAGACGTGCATTGATACATGACTGCATGGGCATAGTTGCAAAAATTTGTGTAAGTACATTTACTTTGATATCGTCTTCTATCGTTTAAAACTAACTTTTTTATTGCTTATCATTCACCTTTAATATATTTTGTAGATTTTATATTCCCTATGTGCTTTTATTGTTGTAGTTCAATTGTTGTAATTGACAGTTTAAAATACAAGTAAAGCGTGAACGTGTAGACAATTGGGTGACGTCAAAGCACGAGCGTGTACACATAGAAAATAATATATACATGTATGCTCGTGCTTAGACAGCACTAAATTGTTTACAGTTTCACGTTTTGCTTGTATTTTAAACTGTCTATTGTTTTTGTTGTTGTTGTAAACTAGTTAAATGAACTTAAATTCCATGAAATGCAGTAGCCCATTTCGAAATTACTTGCAGTATAATGTAAAATACTCGTGAAGCATATAGTGAAGCATAAAGCACAGTATAGTTAATAAAACGGGTAAGCGATTGATGCTCAATTTAATTCAACTCAGTACCCTACTGTCAGCAAACAAATGCCAGATGGTATGGGGGTGATCCCACAATCAGGAGAATTCTCCCACGACAGCAGAGACTTAAACATCATTGCTAAATTAATTCCTAACAAATCCGAGCTATTTATAGGAAGGTTATTCCATTGTCTAATTGAACGCGGAAAGAAAGACCAATAATAACAGTCTTGTTTTTCACGAATCTCAATCAAGGGATTTGAATGTGCGTGACGTCTTTGGACGTCAATCAATCAATCAATTTTATTACGGACAGTGGCTTACGGCTGTCTGGGAAGGTGCTTGCATTTTGGATAGTTACATACAGACAAATCAAAGTTATAGTACAAATGATATACAGCAATAAGGTAATAAAATGAAAAAATAATGAGAAAAAAAGTTAATGTAGAATGGTGGATGGCCAATTTAGGTTGCATAATTTAGTCTGGGGTCAGTAAATCTTTTCTGTAGAAATAAATGGATTATTTTAAAAAGAGTGTATAATCTATTATGCGTAATTTGGCAAAAGAGATTCATAAAAGCTTTACGAACGATTGGCAGATTTAGTGTACGAAAGACTGGGTTTAATCTAAGAGTAGAATAAAAAGGACATTCAATAAGAATATGAAATAGGTCCTCTTGAATATTTATATTGCTACAAAATATACAGGTAGAACTGAAAAGCAATCCAGTATAGGTCCCATTTATAGAACTCGGGAAGCCCAGAATTCTAATTTGAGCTAAGGATCTATGTAGGTGTAGGGGGATATTCAGGTTGAGCAGGGGGAAAGCATTTTCAGCTGTGTTCATGGAAATGTAGTTAGGATAGTGGGAGAAGAAATTTTGGTTCACAAGAGTTTACTCCGGGTTGTATGGTTGACCAACTGCATTAACGAACAATGCAGTGAGAATTTTCTCAATACACCCTATTTTCTCATACGCAGGGCTCGAAAAATCAAACAATAAGATGCAAGATAGCTACCACATTATTGGTAGTGGGCAATGTCCAACAAAGCCAACTGGCAACTCAGTGACTACTGGTTTGATGGTTCTTGATCTTGTGGTGCATAGTTGCAAGTCGTTAGGACACCAGCCTCACTCCTGACCAGGTCATGGTTGTGTTGCAGTTTTTTGGACAGCAGCCTCCAGACACAGGCATGTGTATCCCAACCTTTGTCAGGTCCTTACCTGCCCCAATGATCCAACTTTAATTTCCAATATCCACTACCTTCCCTATGCTCAGTGCTGGCCCTACTACCATGTGTAAGATACCAGCAAATTGGGATCTCAGTTTGAGGCACAGAGACAGATTTACATTGCATAAAATCATTTATGCAGTGTAAAATCAAAATATACATGATAAGAGCTATACACTGGGTCTAGGGGCCAAACAGGGCACCAGGACTGGTCAGAAAATGGCTTAGGGACAACATTGGGACAATGCAAGGTATAGGAAACTGGACTGGTGAAAACAGGGCACAAGGGCTTAACTGGGCACTGGACACTCATAGAATGCATTGGGTGGTTGGTACAGACTTGGCTAGGTTTAGGGTACTCAGGCAATTGAAAGTGGTTGGTCCATAGGACTGATTTTCAGGGACTGCCCTGAGGCAAGACAGGGCACAAGGGCTGCACTGGGCACTAGACTTTGGGAAGGCACTTAGTGAAGAGGAGCTAGGCACAAGGGTTGGGCAGCTTTGAATCTAAGGACTGCACTGTACACAGGAATCAGGAAAGGCAATGGGTACAGCAACTACTGGGGTATTAACATTGTAAGTTGCTGGTACAGCCATGGCTAAAGTCAGGGTACTCAGGTCATGGGAAGGTTGTTTGTCCAAAGGTCTGTCACTCTAGCCCACCAATCTGGTCAAGGAGGTGTGTCTCTAGGACTGACCAAGAGTGATGTTTTGCTGGCCCTTTTATACTGTGCAGAAAAGGCCATGAACCAATCAGTTGCTGGAGGTAAAACAAGCACTGAAGGTAAAAGGAACCCAGTTGGGAATGCCAGTGGGAGGGGTTGCATTGAGAACAATGGCAGGAAAACACTGGGGAAATGAGTGGGAAAACTGGGAATATGATACTAATGTCTCCAGCTGCCTGATGCTCTCCTGTAGTTCCCGATTGTTTAAAAGAGGTCAATTGTATTGTATTGTGAAAGGCAACTTACCGTTGCACGGTGTTGACGCAGCAAAGAACAGCAGCCATTTTTTGTTTTAGAATGGGTGATGCCATCGTTGTTCCAACCGGTCGGCATTCCATATTTCCATCATTTTTCAGATCCGAAATACAAGCTAGAGCAGACTCGACCAGCTCCTTGATGGCACCAAATGGAACAGGGCACAACAAGTGATCCAACCTTATAATAAATATGGATAAACTTGATACTTTGAGAATACCCAGTATTATTCTAGTACATTCAAGAAATAGGTAGGGCAAATCCACTTGCCTTAAAAATACATTGAAAGTGTTGAGGGCATTAAGAGAGAGACTTCCAAATGGGTTTTCAATTCCCATTTTGATTGTTCTGGAAACCTGAATCACCTTCTGGGATGTACTAAAAAGAGGAAGATTCCTCGGCTGCCTCAAGGACAAATAGAAAAAACAATAATTCATTATTCTCACTTTGAGTGTCCATTTTTACATTATAAAAGTGTACTGTCCTCGATATAAATACTTATTTATCACATTGAATGCCTATTTTAAAACCTTTAAAGTAACTTTTATTCAAATCTTATGTGTCTATTTTTCACACTATAAATATCTACTTTTTACATTATATGAAATGATATTTATCCCTCTTTAGTGCCCATTTTTAAACTATCTATTATTCGCCCTTCAAGTACTTTTTTCACATTATAAATGTAATTTTTTTGCATTGCAAATGTCTATTTTTCACATTAAAGAAGCTACTTATCCCTCCTAGTGCTAATTATCAAACTGCAAATATCGATTATTCACATTTAGTGTGTATTTTTACATTACTTTTTTACATTATAAATTTCTATTTATCCCTTTTTAAGTGTCTATTTTCCAACTGCAAGTATCTATTATATTCATGCTTTTAAGTGTCTATATTTACCAATCTATAAATACCTATTTTTCATAATTATACATGTCTATTTATCAACCTTGAAATACCTTAATTATTTCAAACAATAAATATATATTACTCATATTCTAATTTTCTCCTTATAAATGTAAATATTTTGCATTATAATTGTCTACTGTCACATCATAATTGTCTATTCATCAGTCTTTAAATGTCTATTATTATATACTTCAAATGTCTATTTTTCACAATATAAATGTCTTATTTTAACACAATAAATTTCTAGTTTTCACATTATAAATATAAAATGTTCACATTCTAAATGCCTATTTTTCCCCTTTGAAGGGTAAATTTTACATCTTAAGTATCTACTAATCACATTTTAATTGTCTATTTCTCTAATTACATGTATATTAATATTTAAACATATATTATTCAAACTGTAAGTGCCTATTTCTCATAATATATATATATATATATAATATATTGTATTTGAATTGTTTATTTTTTCACATCATAAATGTATATTTAACTTTAGGCATCTATTTATCACTTACTAAGTTTCTATTTTGAAAATTAAAGTATCTATTATTCACACTTATGTGTTAAATTTTAACATTTATGTGTACACTATCACACTATAAATGTCTATTTTTCATGCATTATAGAGGGCGATCTGATTTAAGTACAAAATAGTTTAGAACAGATTAAAGATTTGGCAAAATTCTTACTTTTGTAAAATAATAGTTGATAACTGGAAAAGTAGATTAGAACAATGGACATTTGGATAGTCAAAAGAAATTTCCATCGCATGAAGAATGGAGTCCATCCCTGTATTTATAAAAAATGCAAAAAAAAAATTACTTAAAAGGGGAAATTCATACAAAAGAAAATACTTTTCTTTCAAGCGCATATATACATTAAAAAATACAATTCCTAAAATGCCACAACTATCTTAACAATATTCATTGTACAAAAAAATGATAATAAAGTTGAAATTATATAGTATGTAACTGAGGTCATTTGGCCTTTCATTCCAGCAAAGATGACTCTTATGCACCTCTTTTTGCTCCAATATGTGGTGTATTGCACAAATAAATTACATTTGCTTTCCTGTACGTGCATTGTAATGTATGTGGCAATATGACGTCATTAACCTGCCTACGGCATATCATCATGCATGATTTTTTTTGCAATTTGTTATTATACAGATATGCATAACATAGTTGTGACAATTTAAGAAAAGTGCTATTTTTAATGTATAATCTTGAAATAAAATATTTTTTATTGCATATATATATATATAAAGTATTACCATAAATTGTGTAACAATCTTTGAAAAATTTCTCGTTTCTTGTCAAACCAATGCAACAGCAGACTACTGACCTGCACGTATAAAATTATATTTTGAGAAAAAATTCAATACAAATGAAATGAAAACTTATTGTTGAAACATAGTGTATATAAAACGTAATTATGTAACAAATGGTAACTATGTAATCTCAATTTTTTATAAAAAAAAAAAAAAAAAAAAAAAAAATTAAATTGGAAGCCCACCCTTGAAAATAGTATTTTTTTCAGAAGTATTCATTAAGAAAATACTATTCCTAAAATTTCACAACTATGTTATGCATAGTTTTTTTAAAAAAATTAAAATTAATTTCAAATTAGACTGTTGCTGATGTCATCGACGCGTTCACTCGAGTAAAGAAAAATGTACTCCTGTAATTTTGTTCAAAATGTGGTACATTGAACTTGGTGTTCATTAATGTGTACGTGCATTGAAAAATGTGGGTTGGCGACGTCATTAACATGTCAATTGTATTTCGGCCATTACTGATTTTTTCTTTAGTTTATCATTACATAACTAAGCATAACATAGCTGTGAAATTTTGGGAATAGTATTGTCTTAAGCTATACGGTTGAAAAAAAAATATTTTTTTTCTAGGGTGATCTTCCCCTTTAACTACACGGCTAGATGCTCTGCCCTTATGATAAATTTTTTAGCATTAGGATATTATGTGCTGTAATAATTTGCAAATAAGCATACTATATTTTGCTAACGAGCATTAGGTGTCCTGACTGCATGATTAAATGTCTGATGATTAAAGGAGAAGACTATCCTATAACGAAAAGTATTTCAAGAGTATACTTTAAGAAACTGCTATTCCCAAAACATTTTTACAACTATGTTATGCTTATTGTTTAATAATAAATTAAGAAAAAATAA
>JAQFYV010000136.1:0-14228 GCA_034695065.1 Choneiulus palmatus | reverse complement strand
ATATGCAATCCTAAGAGAGAAAACTGGTGCCACCTTTCTTTTGAGTTAGTTCTAGATGAGCACTTATGTGCTAATGATGCATATTCAGTTTTCAAGCTTAACTTTGTTTTTCTTTTGTTAATGCATTGAAAGATATCTAATGCACACAGGATAATAATGCTTCTTTTGCGTTTAAACCTGTGTTTGCTACCTGGTGATACCAAATTCTACACAATATAACAAAACTGTTGCTTTATAGAATTTAACTCAACTCAAAAGGAGTTGGACCATGCAGGTGTTGGGTTTTAACCCAACTGTTTTTTGTGTATAATTATTAAAAAAGCTCCTAAGTAAAACTGGTAAAACATGCAAGCTTTTAATCATTGCAATTTTATGAAAATCTCCCAATTTATGTCATCAACCAAATAGCAATCAAAAAGATGTCTTCATTAAAAATAATGGTTAGTCAAATGAAAATGACACTCATCAGAACACTCATCATCATGTAAAAAATATTTTAATTTTTCTGAGAAGACAGTTTTGCAAATCAAATTAGATTGCATAAAAATAACATTCCTGTAAGCAATTTTCTCTGTAAAATTTACAAAATTAATTTTTCCCTTAAGCAATTAAGTCTCACTCTTATCCTATGGAATTTTTTTTATTGGAACTAGTTTACTTTCTTAATAAGATGAAAATGCTTTCATGAAAGGACAGATGTTAAAAAATAACAAAATCACGGTAATAATCAATTTTTTTTAAATTTACTCTGTAATTTTGGAGAATATTACAGATAATGGTAACTTATCTTGATCTTCTAAGAGAACACAAGTTGACAAGTCACAAAAAGCTTATTAAGTTATCCTTAACCCACCTTGTCTAAATTTTTACTTTTAATTCGAAAAACTTACTTTCACTTTATTGACACAACTGTATAACTTATACCTGAAGATTTAGGTTCTTAAATGGGGAATTCAACCATACATAGACAAGAGGATGAATGAAAAGCTTTATTTATGTACTTTATTATGGGATTATCAAGATTTGTTATCTCCCTGAAAAATGCATGTTAGTTCAATAGTAGGCCTAAGTTACTTCCATAGTTTTATTACCATTCTATAGTTGGTTGTTAAGTTTGGTTGGTTGAGTTGGTTGTTCAATTTGTTAGTATTATTTACACAATTGGTAGTTTTTTCCAAGCAGGACTATCGTTTAACACTTTATTTAAGAAATAATTATCAAGATAGGAAGCGAATGCAATAACCTTATAAAATACTCCAAAAGTCATTACAGATTTCAGGCAAAAACAAAACAAATGGAAACACTAAATGGAAAATATTGACACAAAATTATTGTGTTTTTCCCTTAATAGAATTTAAGTATAATTTTTATTTACATACACAGAGAAAACCAGAAACATAATTTGAGTAAATAATGTATGATATGGATTAATTTTTGGTGGCATAAGATTTAGTAATTTGAAATTTAAGATTTTATTATCAAATTTTTTAACCCATTTTAAGTATCCAAGACCATTTTTGACAAAAAATGTCAAAATCATGTTTATAAAAATTCCATAACCAATACTCATACAAAGACCAAGCTGTTATTATTTACCCTACTTTTTATATTCAATGATACAATGTAAAAGTTTTCCTCGGAATAGCACACATTTGATACCAAGAAACCTGAGCTGATAAAGGCACCTCATGAAAATCTTAAAAAAATTTGAGACCATGCTGATGGCAAGAAAATGAGTTTAACTGAATTGAAATCCATCTTTATCAATACATGACTTACAAGCAGAATCTGGAATAATCAGGTTGATTCCAAAAGATGTCCAAAATTATAAAAGTTCATATACAATTAAAAACCAAAAGTGATAATCAAAAGTGACACTAATCATTACAAAATGTGCCAATTGATCCCTTCCCTATTTGTATAGTAAATTAGGACTGTTCATGCATGGGGTGTAAAGGTGAATGAAAACTGGTACATGTAGGGACCATTAGTAATCATACCAGAACCAGTTGCAGTCATTTGGCATCTTTTTTTTTAAGATCGTGCTACTTAAATCAACTCAGATCATGTAAAACTTTTCAAAAATGAAATCGCATTTAGTCAATTCCAAATAAATCAATAATAGCTATGAAAGAATTCCTATGAAAATGTGTCAGAACAGGATGTAATGAATCAATTGCTATTGGATTAAATACGCTTAATTTTAAAAAAATATTAATAAATATTACACAGAGCAGGCAATATTGTATTGATATCAATTAAAAAAATCCTAAAAGTATAACAAATATAATGCAACTTACATACATGATTACAATTCTCATAACTTACACGAAAACCATTCATTATCAAAATTTATTTTGTGCAGGTAGACGCTGCAAGACGTCTTAGAGTACAGTCGCTTTTTTTTTGCTCCGTGTTGACCTCTTTGTTTATGTCGCAATATCGGATATCAAGTTGCATGTGGGTCAATCTTTAACGCTATTTAGTTAATTTGTTTGTTATCTGACTCCTGTCCTTCGCATCTACTGTTTTGTGTTTCAAGAATTTTAAAACTAAGATGATCGATTTACAGACTATGAGACAACGCATCGGATTTTTTAATGGCGGCTTACATTTAGCTAAGCCTTGCCTCGTGGCAAATGTTTTGTCTACTACCACACTCAGACATGTTGCATTATTGTTGTGCTATATGCTATTAATTGGCGGTATCGAATTAAACCCAGGCCCAGCTTCTATTGATCAATCGAACCAGGACTCCATTAAGGAGATCATGAAAAGTGTGATACATGCGGAGATGCCGGAAATTTTATCAGCTCTTTCAACCAGGCTAAACAAAGTTAAGAAAGCCGCTGAGCAGATATCCGCTGACTTCCATCTTTTAAAATCAAATCTATCCGAAGTATTGGAGTCTAATGAACTTCTGAAGAAAGAAATCGCAACACTTAAGATGAAATCAGTTGACACCGAGGACCGAAACCGTAGACAGAACTTGATTTTCAGAGGTGTGGATCAGTCAGGGTCGGAAAATTACTTTGACCTAGTGCTATTGATTCAAGACTTCCTGCAATCTAAGTTGGGGATTACTTTGTCGTTGCAAGGAAGAATACACAGGCTTCCTAAAGGTAAAAACAGATTTCACCCACTAATTGTTCAAACATTATCAGAATCAGAGAAAAAGTTGATCCTAAGCAATGCTAATAAGCTTAAGGGCACCCCATTCTCAATAAGTCAGGACTACTCGCAAGAAACCTCAGCAATAAGAAATAAACTTCTTTTCTATATGCATGATGCTAGAAACCAAGGACATAAGGCTGTCTTAATCCACACCAATCTTTTCATCGATAACGAGCTTTTCCGTGCAGAAAATTTTCCGGATATCCAAAGGCATTCACGCCCTTATACAACGAAGGCGACTGAGATCGTCCTGGGTCAATGTCTGTCATCTAACCAACAAGGAGTATCGGACTCAACTACGATGTCAAGCGATCAGTTGGAGGCAAGAATCGAAGTTTCAGCTGGTCCAAGCGTACCATCGATCGATTCTGAAGTCTCATCTGCAAGTAATCTTCCCCTAGAAGCAAGTAGTTCACCATTCTCGCAACAAGTTACCGAAAGAAACCTTCGTTCTAAGTCAAAGCAGTCCAATGCGGTTCCTACTAAATCTGACGATCCTCGGTCTACTAAGTCATCAGTTTCAACATGTTCTCCGAATAACATTGTGCAGTGCAGTAAACCCAAGCCTAAGAAATCAGAAGAACTTTCTAATTACAAATACTCTAAGAAATGCAATATTGCATTTCAAAAATCCATTTATGTCGATCCCCCGACTAACATCCGTGGCAAGTCTGAGTCAAGGTGCTCAAATTTTTCTGTTTTTGCTTGGAATTGTGACGGCTACAATTCTAAAATAGGTTATATTGCTAAGTTAGCATCTCAATCACATTTTCTTTTTCTTTCTGAAACTTGGCTCATTAATGCCCCAAACCCAAATGCTTTTCCAAATCATAACATCATTGTTTCAGCGGCTTCTAAATCAATGAAGTTTGGTAGAGCTAGTGGCGGTCTACTTATTGCTATTGTTAAATCCCTGTGTTATGAGATAATTTCCATTTCACCTAATCACATCATAGTATATGTACACTCCTAACTCTAGCTCAAAAAAATTATATATTGTTGCAGCTTATTGCCCTCCAGGAAAAATTAAAAAATCTCGCTTAGACTTCCTATTTTCACAAGTAGAAAAAATCCTTTCAGTGTCTAACAAAATATTATTAATTGGAGACCTTAATGTACATTTAGCAAAGAACGGGTCAGCTAGTGAATTGGGCCTCTCGCATGCGATTACCAACCCTATTATACAACCAGATAGAAGTTCAAATGACTCTAAATGGGATTGTGAGGGTTCCTCACTGCTAAACTTTTGTGCTAATAATTCCCTTCTACCGCTCAATGGAAATTGTGTAAATGATTCCCCAGGCAAATTTACATTCATGGAAACAACAGGCACATCCGTAATAGACTATGGAATTGCATCGCTGGATGTAATTAATAATATGCTTTTGGACTTTGAAATAATGCCCAATATGCATGCCGCACATCAGATTGTTGCTATTAAACTAAGCCATAGTGAGAGTAACCCAATTTATTCCCCCCGTGAGAAACTTATGATCAATGAAAAATGGTTCTGGGAATATTCTGAACTTCCATTATTTCAACAGAACTGCAATAATACTCTTTATTGTCATAGCTTGATTTTGCATCCTAACCCAGATATAAACGCCAAACTAGAACTGCTAAAATCTACTATCAAAGTAGCCGCAGAAATTACTCTACTTAAATCTAAAGCACATTCTATTTCAATTAATAAACACGTTAAAAATAAACCACAATGGTGGAATTATTCTTGCAAAGAAGCAAAAAAAGCCCTAAATAAATCTATAAAATTACTCCACAAATCTAATCTTCCTGAAAACTGGATCAATTTCTGCACTAAGAAAGTAAATTTTAAGAATATTCTAAAAATTGCAAAAACGGACTACTTTACCTTCCTAAACGAGACAATATCTCAATCTACTAATGCGAAACAGTTTTGGTTAGCAATCAAAAAAAGTAAACTCTTTAATCAACCTCCTGATAAAATTACTTTCAAAGTATGGTATGATTACTTCTTTAGTATGTTAGGCCAAAGTAAATCACCAGCCCATCCAAACACAAATATATCTCCAAATTCACCAGTGTCTAACCCAAACTCGCTTTTATATCAAGCAAATATATTATTGATGAAGAAAATTTCTGGAGCTGACCTGGAGCTAGCAATTACCAAACTAAAGGGTAATAAAGCAGCAGGTATTGATGGCATAATTAATGAATATTTAAAATATTCATCTAACCAATTGAAATCAAAAATTCGTGATATATTTAACGACATTATAACTAGTGCATCTGTACCCTCGGATTGGACAACGGGTAAACTCATTACAATTTTCAAGAAAGGTGACATAAAGGATACTAGTAATTACAGACCAATCGTACTGCTTAACTCTATTCCTAAACTATTTTCATCTATTCTAGCTAATAGATTAAAACATTGGCAGGAATCTCTGCTTATACTACCTAGCGAACAAGCTGGTTTTAGACCTCATCATTCATGCATGGATCAAATCTTTATTCTAAATGCCATTGCCCAAGACCAAGTGTATCACAGGAAAAATAATCTATTTGCAACATTTATAGACTTGTCCAAGGCATTTGATTCAGTTAAGCATAATTTATTATGGCAGCAATTACATAAACAACAAGTAAATCCTAAATTCATAGAACTATTGCAGTCCATTTACTCACAGGCTAACTTAACTATTTCCAAATGTGGTCAATCCAAATCCTTTCCAGTGCGTAATGGTGTTCTCCAAGGGGACCCCCTTAGCCCCCTCTTGTTTAATAGTTTTATCTTTAACATTATGTCCCATTTCTCTTCTGAATTTAATTCCGAAAGAGTGCATCCTATCAATCTAAATAACCAATTGCTGAATGGTTTGATTTTTGCTGATGACATAGTCCTGTTGGCTTCGTCCAGAGTACAGATGCAGAGAAAGCTTGATATTCTAAAAGAATATCTCGATAGTCTATCTTTGAGTGTCAATACAATGAAAACTCAATTTATGGTATTTCGTAAAGGAGGCAGTCTATCCAAAAAAACTAAGTTATACTTCGGTAATACCCAGCTTAAACACGTAAACCAATACAATTATTTAGGTGTTACTTTTTCCGAATTTAAGTTCCTTAATAAAGTTCCAAATTCTCGCCAATTTAAAGCTCGTATAGCATTGAATTCTATTTGGAATACACTAACCAAACTAAAAATCCAAAAGATGTATATTAGACATAAACTCTTCCAATCTATGGTCAAATCGGTATATACTTATGCTGCCCAAGTTTGGTTTCCCTTCTGCAAAAACTCCGTAGAAACGATTCAGAACATATATGCTAGACGCCTTCTTCAAATCCATAACCTCTCCCCGGGTTATATCCTAAGACAGGAGCTAGACCTGCCACCAGTTGAGATTTCCCTAAACATTATGACATTGAAGTTTTGGATTCATATCCTTGAAGCAGACCATAATTCTCTATTAAAAAGTGCCTATTCTGCTCTTCTCAAGCAACACCCCTCTTTTCACTACAATTGGTGTACAATTTTAAAAAATAAACTGGACAATTGGGGATTTTCTTACTTGTGGCAGGCACAGTCAGCTGCTTTAATAAAAAGCATGCTACCCCTCATTCATAAAAGACTTTTAGACTTAGCTAGACAGGAAGACCAGCTTTGTCAGGAGCAGTCCTCTCATTATCCACACTACTTTAATTTGAACTTTAAAGGTAAACCTTCTTTCTTATTATCAGAGGACATCCCGCTTCACGTACAGAGAACTCTAGCCCAAATTCGTATAATGGGCTTTCCTTATACTTTGAATGGTGAAATTACAAATATACATACAAACTCTATCTGCATCTTTTGTGACCAGACTTCTCCACTGAAAGAAAATACATTCCATATGTTGGCTCAATGCCACATATATGATAGACTGCGTGAAAGCCAAGATTTTATAAATTTAAATATCCCTACTTCTCCAGCTTTGTTTGTTAAATTTATGAGATTCATCCCTAGGCATAAGATATACAACTTCTACAACACTATATGCATCTTTTTTAAAGAAAGACGAACACATCTTAACAATATATCTGTAACTACCGCAAACTAACAGTTATTATCCTCCCTTCTATTTGCAAGTATCGATTACTCACTACATTTTATTACTATTACATTTGTTACCATTATTGCTTGTTTATAAGTGTCTAAATCACAATTGAATTGTTCTTGATCAACTTATTTATTTATTAATTGATGTTCTCTTGTCAAAGTATGAGAGTATTATGACATTATGCTGAAGCGTTTGCAGTGTCCACCCTGGCAGGTGAAAGCCAAAAGCCATAATAAAATTATTATTATACTATGAAAAACAGAGGATGTATAAAACAGATTAAAAATGGATGGAAAAGGACCTTCCAAGAGACCTATGTATTTAAATTCTGTAAAATTTTAGCATTTTTTGTGTATTTTTATTTCTGTTGGCTAAATAGAGTAGGCTATTTTAAATCTCTAGGTGCGATTAACATTGCTCCAAAGCTTCCTAATGAGACTTTCAAATGTGATAGAGCCATGGCCCCTATGGCTCCTATGTCCTTGCCAATTGACCTAAGTTTAATTGTCAAGGTCTTGTAAGGTGCAGAAGTATAGTCTGGCAAAGTTTAGGAAGATAGCATCTATTTCCTAGCCAATATCAAAAGAAGCTTGAAAAACTAACAAATACACAGCCTTTTGAGTTTCACATGCATGAACATTTTGGTTAAATCCCTTCTGGTTATCACTGATTACATGTTCCACATTAAGTCAGACAATTATATTAGTGTAAATAACATTTTAACTAATTTACAAACAACAGGGACAATGGCATACTGCTAGTAAAGTGAATGTTAATCCAAATCAAACAATGGCTACAAGAGCTATGCTAGAAAAGGACTTACTACTGGAACAAGCAGCTCCTTGAGTAGTTTAGGAAAACAAATTATTATGTCCATAGCTTTATTTTGGGGTAAACCTTATAAGAGTTTTTGAATTCCAGAGAAAATTCAACATTATCCATAACATGCTCTGTAGGTAGATCGACTTGGGAGTAGGAGGCATTATCCTTTGTGGTAAACACCCTTTGGATTTGAGAATTTAATGTTTCTGCTTATATAAAGTTCTTAGAATTTTCTTGGACATTCTTATTCTATACAACTGTCTTGTAAGGATCAGAACAGATCATTAGTCAAGAGATACCTTTTCCCATTTGATTTATAAGAAAGTTATGACGATTAATGTTTAAAATGCTGAATCTACAAAACTGATTTGTTTATACATTGCAACGACCCAGCAACAATTTGTATATTTATCCATTAATGTCATCTACAATTGCAGTGCAAAGTTAGTCTGCCATTCATCAATCTTAGATATTTTGTGCTGATATGTCAACTTTCTGCTTATTTTTAACTTAAATATATTATAGTTGGTTGATTTTTTAATTTTATTTATACTACAGTGTTATCTATTAGTTATCAGTTTTATGCCATTTCTAGATAATGCCTCTTGACTTCTATGTTTATATATGTAATCATACCTTTAACACAATGGAATTTAATGGTGAATTGCATATGGTTTAACAGTTTTAATTTTTGAACCTTGGGATTTATCTATCTACATTGACCTGCTATTTCATTTGTACTACTGGTTACAAGAGTTTATTGTGTGCCATACTAGCTATTGAACAAGCAAATTGTCTAAGCCACATGTTTTATGTTTTAAAATGACTGTTTTCTTTAACATCTTAATTTCCCTTTTATCTGTTTACATTATATACCTATGTAAGCAATATTTCAAATTTTATCGTCTATTGTGGAAACTTCCATATCCAAAAGGACATTTTCTTTTTGGCAATGCACTGCAATTTCTCAAAAAGCGTGAAGGTAAGATAACTCATTGTTCAAATCTACTGTTACTGAAATGTTGACAAATACGTGAACATAATTACCGTACTATTTCATATCAGACTTAAAACAATTTATTATGAAGTACATGTTAAGCTACTATACCCGTTATAGCCAAAATTATTTATATACATGCATCGTAATACAGTACAGCTGTACAAGTAAATGTATATTAGTATTTCATACTGTATGATATTTTGCTTGAACCAATTTCATTATAGCTAGGTATTCAAATGCATTGCAAAAGCCAGTTTACTTGTATATTTGCCAGCTTCTCTTTTAAGAATTCTTTCTCAGGTCTTAACCAGACTGAATTGAGCTCCATTCAGTTAAACCAAGTTAAATCAATACAAATTTAGTGAAAAATTCAAAGAAGTTAGGCAACTTAAAATTTAATACTTTGCCAGTTGAATTAGGTAAAATTATTTTTTTCAAATTCTGAATTTAATTGTTGATTAGAGGTGAATCAGGGAAAAATATGACCAATACGAAGTTGGCACTAAGGTTCCATAGAATGCATATTCTATAAAATCCACCTTTACAATGTCCCAGTATGATTTTTAAATTCATAGTGGGTGCTTCTGCAAAATATAGATGCAAAAAGTTATAAAATGCATTTGAGGTCTTGCAAAATAATGATGAGTGCAGAACATTATTTAACTGAGTTTATATTGGATGTTTAATCAAGTTAAAACAGATTTATTTGCATCATGTAAAATAAAAAGCAAATCAAGCCAAAACTTGTTGGATAAAATTTATTTAAATATATTCCACATCAACACACTGGTGACTTTTTGTTTGTGCTACCCACGTCAGGAATGAAGATGTACATTGATTGTATCTGATGTAATGAAACTGATGTTCTCACTGAAAACAACTCATCAAAATGAATTCTTGAAAAGGTCAATGTACACAATCTAGGACCATTTAATTGGTTGAATTTGTTGACTATGCATTCCTGTACAAAGCTGCAAATTTGTTTGTATTACAGCAAAATCTAACAAACTACAAAAGTATTGAACTCAAAAATGTAAGTTGCTTTATGATAAATGAACACCACCAAAAGTCAAAGGAACTTCCTCTAGATAGCAAAGCTGTAAATCTATTAGAAATCGATTATATACATCTATATGAAACTACATGAAGGTAATAGCATGAAATAAAAGATAATGAGATTTATTATTTTAAAAGGAGCTGCACATAATATTGTTGATTTTTTATGGTCATTTCTGTTTATCAGTGTTATTGCCTGTTATTTTTGTAGCATACTTTGTTGTGTTCCTGTATGTATGTTTAAATATTACATTTACTGGTTGAATTGCAGTCTCTAACAAAATTTATAATAAGGATTTGTTATATCCTTGAAATATAATTACAAACAATTTAATTGTAACAATAACTGTCAAACAATTGCTTTTGAAAAATCTTTTAAATACAATTTTTTTAAATAAATGATGCAAAGCTGACTGCCAAAATGAAATCATTAAAATTGAACTGTTATTCCAAGCGACCCCCATCCCCGGTAATAATTACTCAAAGACATTGCTGCAGAATTTTGCAAAAGCATATGCAAGATTTATAATCACTACATTTAGATTCATTTCATGCTCTTTTTATTCTTAAAAATAATATATTTGGGTCTGGTCTAGCTACTTAATGGTTGACATTTTTTGAAATTTTAGTTCATATTAATGAAAATTTTAAGACATTTGGTTGATTCACAGGATGAATTTTAGCAAGCAAGCCATAACAATGCAACAAGCTCGCTAAAAATTTCAATACAACATTCCTGGATTGTGTACTAAAAGTTTGTAAAAAGATAAAGAAATGGCAAAAAATATCCAAAACATTTTGAAATTTACCTAGCATAAGTGAATCAATTTTTGGTCAAAAATGTTGTGGTATTTTCATGCATAAAACTTGCCAAATATGGTGTTAAATATTTTATTCAGAATATGATTCAAGTAGTTCAGTATTATGCGTGCTGGATTGTGAGTATGCGGTCCTGGTTTCGATCCCAGTGAGAGATGACTTTTGATCACTCCAGTCCTGTTAAGCAAATCCTTTGTAGAATATATGCCTACAATTGGTCACTTTTCTTGCGTGCTTTCAAACAATGGAATAATTTTCCAAAACACTGTTCAAAGCTGTCCAATGTTCTATTTAACAGTGATGGATAAATCACTAAAGACGTGGGAACATCCTCCTGAATGTGGGATTACACCCCTACCAAATGGCATTATCTTTCTTTTTTCTTTCCTTTCTTGCAAACTGGACTTCAAGCCTACATGACTCTGTATACATGTATATACTAATTGTAGGGTATTGAATTGAATAATACTGTTGTGTAAACACACCAAATCCTGCCAAATGTTTTCAGAATTTTACTGAAATACTTTTCTAAGAAATTGTCTTGTGGCCTATGCCATACACTGTAATTTTTGCTAATGCTATTATGGCATTTCTCACATAATGAGAAAAGCGTGGGACAGAGCTCATCTCGATCTCAACTCTCTATGTTTAAAGTGATGCAGTCACATTTCGTTCGCAATACTCAAGATGAGACGAGGTGAAACCTAGATATGTTGTTTAAATGTGCTTGAAAAGTGGGCTGTGATGAGATAGCTCATATCGTTCTTGCATCATTTTAATTTTAAATGATCTCATCTCTTGTTAAACACTGTTTTCAATACACTTTTTAAAAAAAACATGTTTGACTTTGCATTTGTCATGGATTTTGTGTGTGTAAGAATTTTTAAAGGGGAAAACCACCTAAGAAAAAATTGTTTTCTTTCAATAGAGAACTTAAAGAAACACTATTGCTAAGATTTTTAATCTATGTAATGCTTAGTTATTGTTTAATACATGAAATAATGCAATGTCCATAGACATGATCCCAAGGACATGTGAATGACGCACCTCCCCTGCATATGGTCTTTGCAGTATGGACGCCTGGTGCGGCACAATGTGAAGAGCTGCAAGAGGCAAGACCAGGCAGTGCCATCTGTCACCAAAACCTGCCTACCAGCACCAGGAATCTTGGCAAAACAATGGCAAAGTGGCAATGAAATAGGCAAATATTGGTCAGGTATGTAGTTGTAAAATCTTATTTTGGGTAAAAATCAGTTGTTGAGAATGACTTATTTAAAAGTGAGAGTCGGGAAATCCTAAAACAAAGGCAAATGATTGACCTTGTATTTCATGTGGATAAACTACGTCAGATTGCACTGCCTTTGAATAACGAGATTCTTGTGACCATTCATTAAATACCATCTTTTTCAAAACCAATTTAATTTATTATAAAATAAATAAGCATAACATAGTGGTCAAATTTTAGAAACAGTGTAAGTTTTTTCAAGTCTTCTTTTGAATAAAAAATAAATTTGTTTAAGGTGGTCTTACTCTTTAACTATTATAAGTTTTGATCAGCAATCCATATCTATACCTATGTGCCTTATAACACCATCAGTATGTGATATTATCAGCCACAAAAACTGATCTGTAGTGGTAGAGTGGTTACCACTCACACCTGGCACTTGGAAAACCTGGGTTCAAATCCCAGGTCGGTTGCCTTAATTGTGCTTTTATAGTTATTCATTGTCACTCTTAGCCACAACCGTATTCTCCCTCTTATATCCCTACCTGCGGTCGTCGATGATGACGCGGGTTGTGCAGACTTTTAACCTTTAATAGTTATCAGACAATCTAATTCCAAGACATTAGATTTCATAGTTTTACCATGCAAATTTTTTAAAGTTATTTTATGCAAAATATAAATTTTGTGATTGTTTTCACATTTGTTAAAATATCTACTTTCCAACTTTTATTGGTTGGCTCAAGAAGTGAAGTGTAGCCATTGGCAGTGCTGTATACTACAGTAAATCTGCATTCCTAGATAAAGGTCCAAGTCTTGTGTTCGTTATTTTAATTTTTTCATTATATTGCTCATGGGTGCCTAACCAATTTAGATAATTTTTAAATGATAAATAATAATGTCAGGTTTATTATACAAGTGATTTCTGGTAAAAACAGCACAAATATTCTGTGAAAAAAACTGAAGTACTACTTGCTTAGCATTATAGTTTGTGGGAAACGAAATGTAAAAATAAAAAATGCACAGTTTTTTTAAAAAAAAATAGTTATTTGTGATTACCAAAGTAAATGGAATTTTAGCACATAATTTTAGCACAAAGTAAATGGAACTACAAAAAATTGGCATTTATTCAATAGTTTCTCAGTACATTGTAGGCCTCTTTGGAAATGTGGGGAATAGAAGCTTGTAAGCTAGACCTAAAGCCACAGCTGGTTTTGTTAGCTATTACCATAATACTACAATAATTTAATGATAATAATGACAAATACTATCACCTAAAGTATTCCTACACTTGCAAATCAGCAAAACTTTACACTTACATATATATGATTTAAGGAAATATTTTTGATGTCATTAATCACCTAAAATCACTGTACTTTCAAGTGGGACTTCAGTTTTTAAAATAGGTAAAGTGTGCAGGTATATGTGAATAGGTGTCTTAATTCTTGATTAACTAATTATCATAATATTTAAAACTTTCTCCAGAAATTCATACCTTATCTACAAATTCTTAAAACATTTGAAAATTTGTGCAAATAACTTGTGTATTTTTAGTCTAAAATTTGTTTTTCTATGTGATTTTTGCCTTTCTGACATTCTAAATCCAAATTATATGAACATTTGGTGAATTTTGGCCAACAATTTGGTTTCATCTTGCTGTCAGCACTGAAGCCAGGATTTTCTCCATTTATGTGGGTCACAACTGAGCTTCACAACTCTGCATCTGAGATAGTCATTTTTATGTGACTGTCGGTGAGCATGGCTTCCTTTGTAAAGTGTTTGAATGAGCCTTTGCTTGACAAGATGTTGCCTGTATAACCAGTTACTCCGACCTAAACATACCATAACAATCATTTGCAATTGATGATTGAGAGCTGTGATTAAAATGACTAATTATTAATATATTTATCATTGCTAACCTCAAAATATACAGTATATTTAAAATTTATTTTACAATTAATTTGAGAATGTATAATAATAATAATTCATTCATATTCGAGCTACGCAACCACCCCCCTTTCTTGGGAGGTGGACCCGGTCGAGCCCCATTGCC